>CAUYRH010067622.1:0-34320 GCA_963574655.1 Perodicticus potto | reverse complement strand
ATTTCTCTGAACAAAAAATAATGTAACAGGAATAATATTATATTTTTACAATTCTATCAGAGTTTATTAAGCCTAGTTAAGTCAGATTTAAACTGACCTCAAGTTTTTAGAGTATCTTCTTGCCCCCCCCCCCCACCGGGGAACGGTATCCCTAGGGAATCTGCAGACATACTGAGAGATTGGTATGTTGATAAAGGGTTCTAAGGATCTCCAAAAATATTCTTGGATGGAAATAAAAGGAAAATGATAACCAAATAACATTTTCAGAAAAAGAAAATAGCATTAAGAATGCATTTATATCTAAGCAAGTAAAAAAAACTCTATCTACTACTCTTTTGCATCACCAATTGAATAGTTGAAAAACAACTCAAAAATAGATAACCTAAAAACTTCAGGGCAGCACCTGTGGCTCAAAGGAGTAGGACACCAGCCCCATATACCAGAGGTGGTGGGTTCAAACCCAGCCCCGGCCAAAAAACAAAAAAAGAAAAATAGGAAGAGGAAGAAGAGGAAGAGAAAGAAAGAGTACAGTTCAATATTTTTTACAATATTCACAGAGTTGTGCAATCCTCACCACAATCTAATTTTAGAACATCTTCATCCTCTCTAAAAGAAACCCTATGCAAACTAAGAGTCACTCTCCTTTCCTCCCAGCGCCAGCCCCCACTAATCTACTTTGTTTCCCTGTTCTGGACATGTCATGTAAGTGGAATCACAGCATGTGTTCTTTTGCATCTGGCTTCTTTCACTTTGCAGTGTTTTCACGGTCTGTCCATGCTTCAGCACTTTCATGCTTTATTCCTTCTATGACTGTGTGGAAATACATTTTCCTTATACATTCACCAGTTGATGGGCAATTGGGTTGTTTCAATTTTTGGACATCATGAATTGTGTTGCCATAAACATTTGTTTACAGGTTTTTGTGTAGATATATGTTTTCATTTCTCTTGGATAATCCGTAAGAATAGAATAGCTGAATTGTATTATAACTCTACTTTTAATTTTTGAAGAACTCCCTAATTATTTTCTGAAGTGGCCACTTCATTTTACATTCCCACCAACAGTGAATAAGGAGCCCAGTCTCTCTACAGCCTTGTTATTGCCTATCTTTTCATTTTCACCATTCTGGTGGTTGTGAAATGGTATCTCATTGTGGTTTGGTTTACATTTCCCTGGTGGCTAATAATGTTGAACATCTTTTCATGTATGTGTTGGCCACTTTTGTATAATCTTTATATCCATAAACTCCTATCCAAAACCTTGGGGTACCAGATGGGTTTCAGAATTCTGACCCTTTCTGAAGTTCATTAAAATTTAAACATTTGTCAGATACGGAAAGGTAACATAGCTCACAGGCTCTAAAATTTATAATATCCTCAGTAGACTCTAGGGCAGCATCCCTCATAAATCAGCTCTTCAATATCTCTGCTGCAAAAATACTATGATTCAACCTGGGATCAAGTGTATATTGTCTCACATATTGTTACATCAGTTTTTGCCACCCAATGAGTTACATACAAACCTTGTTTTCAGAACATTTGGATTTTGGAATTATGAAGATGGGAACACGCACTTGTGCCTGCTTAAGACCATGCTGTGGGCAGCCACTCAAGTGCCATCAATGCTCAGCCGTGACCCTTATAAGCATTGTCCTCTTTAATGTGACTCCTCCAGGACCCTCTTTGGGGTCCAGTGGGGAGCAGAGTACAAGGACAGGGCCCCAGGTCACCCCTCCTCTCTATCTGATTTTGCATGTAGCTCCACCCAGGCCTGAGTGTGGTGCTCAGCCTAGCCCTGCAGTTGCCTGAAGATCCTCAAGGTCATCCTGCTTGTCTAGAGACAGAGGCACAGCTGCTGGTGTTCCTAGGTAAGGGAGGGGCTGGGGTTCTGGGAAGGGCTGTGATGCATTGAGCAGGTGTGGATGTTAATCCCCACAGTTACCCCCATATATCTTCATTGCGCTTTCTAGAATCTTTACCTCTCGTTGTAGAAACACAGAAAGGCAGAGAACTTGGCTGATGCTGAAATTCGGCAAATCAACAGTGCGAGAGACAACTGCGGCCGGAAGAAGGGTTACGTAAATGCTTGGTTATGCTCACATTCATTATCCCCTGTACGTTGCTCTTGGTCTGTGGCTCCCTCTCACCCTCAGTTGGCCTGAGGACTGGTCCATGAGCAGCAGAGATGATTGGCTCACTAGCTGTCTCTAAACTGCTGATTGTGACCAGGTGACATCTGTCCCAGGATGTGGGCAGGGGCTCTCTGCCCTCTCCCCAACTCTGCTCCTCAGCCTTAGCCATCTGCTCAGTGAAAGTTTGTTTCCCTGAACCATCTTCCAGAACTGATTTACATTCTAGTGAGGTGCCTTTAGCTAGAGACCCCGCCCAGAAGATCGCAGGAAAAGGGAGTTGGCTGGGAGGAGAGGGGGGATGGATGCTCAGGCCAGGACGATTGCAATGCTCCCGTCTGCCCCCTCTCCACGCCCATCCATCCCTACACTTTCCTGTCTGCTCCAGTCTTCACCTCATTCTTCCACCCACGTTTTCTAATTCAGGTAGGAACAAGTCCGGGTCTAGCTTTGAGGGGCTTTCTTGCCCCTTGATGAAGAAGGAGGAGTCGGGGGTGGTGGGTAGGGGGTATATGATAGAACCTGCAAGCATGGTTTTCCCTAGGGAGGTTGTTTTCTTGAAGGCAGAAGTTGGGCAGGCAAGATTCACTTCTCTGGCTTACACTGCTGGTCAGTACCAGAGCTGAGACTGAAAACCAGTTCTTATTGGGGTTTCTTTTCCCTCCACATCAATACCTGGCATCTCTAGAAGAAGACAGTCAACTACACTGGTTTTGAGATGAAATCCAATCCGCTCGTCAGGTTTTTCTTGTTGCTTTTAGAGCTCATCATTTTGGCCCGAGGTGCTCCCTAATAGTGATTTTCGAGTTGTTTTGAGTATTCTCCTCGCTTGGTCCTGTGACCTGGCAGGTAGGTGGGAGGGGGAGGGAGGTTGTAGCCATGTCCTCTCGGCTCAGAGGGAAGAAATCCTCTGGGGTGTGGCTGTCCTGGAGTTAGTCACCAGTGACCAGGCCAATTCCCAGGTGGCATTCCCTTGACAGGAGGGTATTCTTGTTCTCCCAGCCCTGAGCGGAGGTCCCATTAGTTGGTGAGGCAGTCCTCAAGCATCTTACAGAGCCTTCTACCCTGGAAGATGACAGACACTGGTTTCTAGGGAAAGCCCCACTACTATCATTTGCAAAGCTTTTATAAACTGCTTTACTTCCTAACATTCTGGTGAGTTCACATAATCTCCTACTCTTAGCCTAAAATTACTTAGAATCTTCCCCAACCCCCAGCCAACCCACATCCATGACCTCCTTCTGATTCACAGGCAGAGTCCTCGCAACACATGTAGGAGGTTTTATGTGACAAGGTTCCCGAACCTCACCGCATCTCCTCTTTTCCCCCACGCCCAACAGTGGGTGTCCCTTGTTTTCCACATAGCAGGGCATGCTCGTACCTCAGGGCCTTTGCACTTGCTGTTTCCGCTTCCTCAAGCCCCTTTTCCCCAGATACACACTCGCTTCATTCTCACACCTCTTTCTGATCTTTGCTCATGTGCACATCACATGTTGCCCACGGTCAGACTTCTCCCCTTTTCCTGTCTTATTCTTCTCCATTACACTCATTCTCATTTGGCCATGATGCATTTTACAATTTTTGCTTGTTGTCTGTTCCATCCCTCCCAAACTCAACTAGAATGTAAACTCCACAAGAGTAAGAACAATGGCCTGTTTTGTCCACTCTGTGGACATGGCACTTAAAAGAGAACCTGCTGGGTGGCACCTGTGGCTTAAAGGAGTAGGGCGCCAGCCCCATATACCAGAGGTGGCAGGTTCAAACCCGGCCCCGACCAAAAAAAAAAAACAAACAAACCTGCAACAACAACAAAAAAGAGCACCTGCCACATAGTAGAGGCTCAATAGATATTTATTACATGAATAAATCGAGACTTCTAGAACAGCCCCAAACTGGACATGGATTCTTTACATTGCTTCCTGTGTGCAGTGGGAGGCCTTTAGGGAGTAACCAGTGACCCCCAAATACAAAAATCCTCATCGCTGCTGCCAAAGCACCAGTGTAGATTTTTCTTGGTTGTACATTAGACAGAAGCAGGAAGAGCAGCTTTAGGCACAGTCGAAGTCAGTGCTTTTTTTTTTTTTTTTTATTGGAGCCTTCCATTGCTCTTTTCCTTCTTTTATCCCTCATTACTCTGGGCCAATGCTCGGCTAATCCACTAATCTTCTCTATAAGGTATTAAGTGATAAAGGTTTAAGGTGTTAACACTCCCAAGAGTGTTTATCCTTTAAAGAGAAATCTGAAAGACCAAAAGTTGGCCAGGATCAGAATGAATGAATCTCAACAGGTAGAATTTCAGGTGGTGCAGATTTGGGGTTGGGGCCTCATTTGGATTTCTTTGAATTACTGTCCAGGAACAGAAAGTCCACAAGCTGTTCTTACACAACAGGCCTGAGAACTGGATCAATTTGAAGACAAGGCAGCATGTATAGGCATTTTTACTTCTCCCACTTCTCATTTATATACTAGTAATAATAAAACCTTACAACTTTTAGCTCATTTCAAAGCCAAATCTATCTCCCCCCCCACCCCCACCCCACTGAATTGCTGTGTTTCATTGCTTCCAGATCAAGATCTTCATTAACTCTGACCTAAAATGCAGGCTGGCAAAAGCACGGCCACACACACACACACACACCATACACATCTTTTGCCCCCGTTCACCTCCAGTGCTCCCATTCCCTGTTCCTTTCCCAGGCTCATTCCACCTCATTTCCTCTTCTACCTGTCACCCACTCTTTGCTTGATTTGTATAATTCAGATGTATTTCAACACTAGAAAAAGCACTTGTGTTCAGGGGACCCAAACACTCTTTACCAGTTAAACCTGAAGGCCAACAGGTAATTCTTGGGGCTCCATGCCTGTGAATAGGGGTTCAGAACAGAACAAACAAGGCTCTGGTGTGGACTTTTATGGCTGAGTGGTCACCCCAAATCAAGGAAAGCCAAGAAGGTGGCTTGGAGTCACTTGTAAGCAGACTTATTATGGCCTGGGCTGAATTAGACCCCCTTCCACACGCTCCTTAATGTGGCCCAGGACCAGTGGGGACTCTCAGAGCATCTCAAGTCACACCTTCCCCCAGATCTGCACAATGTCTGGCATAAAAAGCCAACCCCGGCACCACATCCTACTTACTTTTTTACTCTCACGTCCTTGGCAAACCAGTCAAACCTAGAAGTTCCAGGTCTCTAAGCTCTCGAGCTCAAATTCAGAGCTAGGGTAACAAGTTCTGGTTGGAGGTCAGTCCCATATCTCAAGTTATCATGGATACATTCCCATAGTATGTCCTCACCCACCTTTATTCCTACGGCCACTCAAGCGAGCTAGAACACTCCACATTCCTCTGGGTTCTTAGCTTTATCTTAAGTACCTATCAAATATCACCCGAAAGGTCAATACATAATCTCTCCCAAGAATGATGATGGTTTCACTGAAGAATTTGGAGGACTAGAGAAATATCTTAGTTTGTGTATTAGTTTCCCAGGGCTGCCATAACTGTAAGTATCACAACCTGCGTGGGGTGGGCACTTGGCTTGGTACCAGGTCAATATACTGACTAAGCGTTCTGGAGGCTACAATCTGAAATCAAGGTGATGGCAGGGGCATGCTCCTGCTGAAGCCTGCAGGGAAATCCTTCTTTGCCTCTTCCATGTTTCTGGTTTGCCATCAGTCTTTGGTGTCCTTTGGCTTGCTGGTGCATCCTCAGTCTTCATGAGGCATTTGCCCTGTGTGTCTGTGTCCTCCCACAGCCACCTTCTTATAAAGACACCGGTCACAATGGATTGCTTCAGTACAACCTCAGTCTCAATTAATTACATCACAATGACCCTGTTTCCAAATAGAGTTCCATTTGAAGGTATTAGTGGTCAGGATTAGGACTTCCATATAGTTATTTTTGGGCGGGGATAGAAGGGAACACAGTTCAACACATAACGACTGGTAAATGCATGTGGTAAATGCATTAAAATATTGTTTTTATATTGAAATGAATACAAATATATGAGAAGGAAAAATTCACATTCAGTTCTAAGAAAACACCATCAGCTTCAGAGACAGGCCTATCCGGGGGTAGGTGCTTGAGTCCCTTCCCAGACTCTCAAGGGTATAATTTTCACCTCTTTCTTCACTCTTGCCCCATGGTCAGGGTTTCTTTGGGGGAAAAGTTTGAGAAGCCCTGATAAAGAGCTGTGGCTGTCCTATCAGTTAGGAGTGGGTTTGGCTGCATAGAACTGAACATTTAACTTACAGCTGAGTCAGGGGCTTCTCTTTCTTGTGCAGCCAGAAGTCTGGAGATGGGCTGCTCAAAAAGCAACCTGCACCCTGTGCTCTGCCCTCATGTTCACTTTCTCAGGGTCATGAAGTGGCCTCTTCTCCAGCAGCTTGTCTGTGTTCCCCAGGGGAGAGGACAGAAAATTAAAGGCATGAGCACAGTGAGTCTGTCCTCTTTCCCATGAGCCTTGCCCAGCCTTTTCCACTTACATCTCTTTGGTCAGTGCTTTGTCCCATGGTCACCTGAGAAATGCAGCGTTTTAGTTCAGCAGGGATCCTGATAAGAAGGAGAAAAGGATATTGAGTGAACAACTTGCAGTGTCTGCTCTGTCTGGCTTTCCACAGTTTGCTTCATGCCTCGGGCCTGGTTCAGCTTTCAGATTTCAGCCCATCCTGGTGTACTGATCGCAAAGGATCACCTCAGCTTGTGGGCCAGATGTTAAATGCAAAATATGTGATTGGTATAATAGAGTGTGTGATTGAATGTCGAAATGACTGGTGGTGCAGAATGCAGAGAAGGGAGAGATCAATTTGAGTTATGTAGGAGCTTCTTGAGAGGAGATGAAATTCCAGCTGAATTCTAAAGGTTGGGGAGGATCAACAGCAGCTGTCATGAAACCCTGTTTAGATCCCCTCCACCTGCTGAGATGGCAGAAGGGAAAAACCTGTGCAGAGCTTCTTTCTCTTATTGCAATCCCAGTGAGCTTGCATGCAGGTTCCATACTCAGACATGAGTCTACTATATCAAGTTCTTGGAACTGACTCTACCTGAGATAGAAGAATTGGGCAATATCTTGGTCTTAACACTAGATAGCTCTTCTTGCCCCAATACTTACCATTTTCTGAATACTCCAATCACCAACACCCTTATCAGCCAATGCCACTCAGCCACATTTCCTTTCACCGGGAACTTGCCTCTACCCAAGGATGCTACAGTATGAGTAAGCCTTTTCCAGTTGTCACTTCTCAGGTATCACCACTAAGGTATTGCCAATCTTTCTGTGGTTGCATATCATCCAATCTGCCCTCTTCCTCCAAACAGTTTTGAGTTTTTCAAATTCTTTGCCTTTCTCCACTATTTTGGGAGCAGGGAGGGGACTCTGTATTCATTATCCACAGGATGGTGATTATGGGAGGATTGCAGACAGAAAGAATTAAGTTGGCACTTGGCTTCTGAATTTTGAGATACTTTTGGAACCCATGACAGTGGGAAAAATTGGAGGGAAAATGTTGAGCATCCAGAGCTGATTCTCTTGAAAAACATAAAGGTTATGCCAAAAAACAATAGATTTGGAAGAAAGTACAATGCTGGAGTGAGGTTTTCTTTGTTGAGATTACATTAATGTTCTTTAATTTGGGGGAAGGCAGATGGATAGTATTAAACCTGGATGAGTCTCTGAGAAAAGAATCTGTGCCCGGCCAAATAGGCTTGAGGGATCTGAAAGCAAAGACCTTGGTCCTCTTTTCTAAGGCTGGATGGGGAATAGAGGGAGGTGTGTCAGCACTCCACTGAGCAGCTGGATATTTTCCTGGGAATAGCTCAGGTTGACAGCCAGCCAACCTTGAGAGTTCCCATGGTTGGGTGAGGAGGAAGCAACAGTGGAAGATAAGGCCTTAGCAATGCCTTATCCAGTGCAATCCAGTGTCAGGGTAGAGGGACAGACATGGGACACACATCTACACTGGTGCCAATATAAGCCCATCATGACCAAGGACCAGGTACAACCTCCTAACTGCCACCCTGAGCAAAGCCTCTGGGAGTTTGGCTACAACTTTGTGGACATGGGAGGGGCACTCAATTGACAAAACTCCTAGAGATTGAATTTTCTCTAACCTAATATTAAGCTTTTTGCTAGGGGGAATGGGAGCTGGAGAAATAAGTTAACAGAGAGAGAAAAATAAGAAACACATTGTCAGGTGGACTGGGTGGTTCATGCCTGTAATCCCAGCAACTCTGGGAGGCTGAGGCAAGTGGACTGCTTGAGCTTAGGAGTTTGAGAACAGCCTGAGCAAGAGCGAGGCCCTATCTATATTAAAAACAGAAAAATTAGCCAGTCCTTGTAGCAGGTGCCTACAGTCTCAGGTACTAGGAAGGCTGAGGCAAGAGGATCTCTTCAGCCCAAGAGTTTGAAGTTGCTGTGAGTTAGGCTGACACCATGGCACTCTACCCACAGCAACAGAGTGAGACTCTGTCTAAAAAAAAAATTTGTATATATATGTGTACAGATACATATATATGTGCAAGAAACATTGTCAGCATACCTGAGCTGATGGCCTGTAAAATTCAGACCTATTATATTTTTTTGAGATATAGCATATTCAATTAAAAGACTTTATGAACTTTGATTTTTGAATAAATTGACATTTCCAGAAAATTTGTGAAGATGCAGAGATTTCCCATAACCCCCCCAACACACACACGCCCAATTTTCCCTGTTATGAGCATCTTTTACTGGTAGGGTACATTTCTCACAATTAAGGAAGCACTATTGATTTGTTATTATTAACCAAAGTCCAAATGTTATTCATATTTTCTTAGTTTTCACCTAATGGATTCTTTTGGTTCCGTTGCATTTAGTCGTCTTATCTCCTTGGGTTTCTCTCAGCAGTGACGGTTTGCCAGACTTTCCTCATTTTTAATGACCTTGACAGTTACAGGAAGTACTGGTCAAGTTGTTTGTTAAGAATATTTCTCAATTGGGATTCAATGAATGTTTTTCTCATGATAACTAGACTGGAGTTATGGGTTTTTAGGAGGAAGACCACAGAGATAAAATGCCAGACTCATCACATCATATCAAGGGTACACGCTATCAACATGCCTTGTTGCTTCTGAAGCTCACCTTGTTCTCCTGGCTGAGGTAGTGTTTATCTTCTCATTTCTCCCATGGAAACTTACTCTTTCCCCCTCCTTTCCATTTGTGTTCTTTGGAAGGAGGTTAACTATGGGCAGCCCACACTTAGGAGAGGGTTCTGTTCCACCCCCACTTGAGGGTACAGTATTTCCATAAATTATGTGGAATTCGTCTGCGTGGGAAATCTGTCTGTGCATCCTCATTTATTTACTTAATCATTATATTTATTTATAACAGTATGGACTCATGGATATTTATTTTATACTATCAGTTATAATCAAATACTGTTGTACTTTCTTGCTCTAATTTTTCCAGCTTTGGCCACTGGGAACTCTTTCGGTTGCCTCCTGTGTCCTTTTGACATACCCCCTTCATTGTTGTTGATTTAAAAAAATTTTTTGAGTGGGGTGACTTCCTTACTCTCTGGCAGAACAAATGCTCCAGGCTCATCCTGAATATTTCCCATTCAAATTCTACAATCAATCACTTCCTCAAGGAGCCCTGGTTCCTTTTATTGGAGGATGATATGAACCAGATCTGAGGGTTAGGTGTGTTGGTGGCTAGCAAAGTGCTATTTCTAGACTGGCTCGGGGACAAAGCAAGGAGATCCATATATATGTTCCGCCCTGTATTTAGAAGTATTTGTATACAGTCACCTAAGTGGGTATCTAAGCCTATCATGTATTCATATGATGTCTCCAAAACTAACCTGATAACTCTCCAGCCTCTTGTCTGTAACCTTCCACTGTGAAAGACCTGGTGGACACCACCCACCATTTGTTTCCTTATTTCCAGTATTTTGTATAGTGATTTCATCATCCAGTTTTTTTTTTAATCTCTCGTTTCTGTTTTCCCCAGCATTTGATACTTTAACCTGACACCCATCCCTTTACCGCCCCCCCCCCCACCTTGTACCAAGGGCATGGCATTTTGTATTTGAATATTCGTCCGACGCTGATTTGACAGGGATCTTCCGTAAACGTACATTTCTTTAGGTCTCTCCAGCCCAAACATTTTGGCGGGGTAAGGACAGGGAAGCTGCGAATCCGAGGTCACTGGGGAGCTGGGGATTCCCCAAAAGGAATCACATTTTACTGAAGAGAAGTAGTGTGGCCTCGGGGATGGAGCAGGTACCCTGTTTTCATACCTTCCGTTCATTCAACGACTATTATTATGGAGCCTCCGTTCCCGGCAGGAGCCGGATCTGACCCAAGAGGGACACACCAGCCCTGCGCCCTGCGGGCGACATAAGAATGAAAGGGCTGCAGCGCTTGGAGGACCGCGCTCCGACTCCTGAGGAAGCGCCCCGGCGGGGGGCGCAATGACAGGCCTGGGAAGGTTCTCCCTGGCTGGCTAGATCGTTCCTGCGCTTTCCAAGCCTTGGCGCTAACCAGACGAAATAAACGAAGCCAAGCGCCCCAGCGGCCACCCGGCGGGCGCTCTGGGAGCCCGGCCGCCTGGTGCGGCCCCGCCTCTCCCCGTCAGCCCCGCCCCTCCCCCGTGCCCCGCCCATTGCCGAACCCACGTTCGGGCCCCTGACGAGCTTCGCCGGAAATTCCCGAAGCCCCTCTTTTTTTCCTCCCTCTCCTTTCCCTGCGCTCCCTTTTCCTTTCACCCGGGTTCCCTCCGCCGTGATTTCCCCCTCCCCCTCCTTCTTTCCCGGTTTGAAATCAAGATGGAGGCTCGCGGCTGCCGCCGGCGCCCGTGATCCCGGAGCTCCCGCCACCCCCGGCCCCCGCCCTCGCGACTGCGTGTCCGGCGCGCCGCGCGCTGCTGCCCGCGCTCCGGCCGGCGCCCCAGAGGCCGTGGCTCCGCGTCCCCGCTCCGCCGCCGGCTCGAGGCTCCCGGGCGGAGTCCTCGTCTATGTGGGCACGCTCCTCGGGTCGAGCCGCCGCTGCCGCCCGCCGCCGCCCCGGGGCTCTGCGTCCGCGTGCCGGGCGCGGGCAACTGGGTGCTCGGCGCCGCCAGGCCCAGCGCGGAGCGGGCGGCGCGCGGCGTTAGGGGCGCGGGGCCCGAGGCGGGCGCGGCCGCGGGCGCCGCCGCAGCCATGAGCGGCAGCAGCGGCGGCGCCGCCGCCCCTGCCGTGTCCTCCGGCCCCGCCGCGGCCGCCAGCGCGGCGGGCTCGGGCTGCGGGGGCGGCGCCGGCGAGGGGGCAGAGGAGGCGGCCAAGGACCTGGCCGACATCGCGGCCTTCTTCCGATCTGGTGAGTGCAACTGTGGCCGACTGGCCCCGGCCGCGCTATCCTGAGCTCTCGGCCGACCCCACCGCGGAGGCGCGGTCTGCGGGCCCCAGCGGGCCGGTGCCCGCCCGCCCGTCGGTCGGGGCTCGCGCACAGTCGCGGGCGGTCGCTGCACCCTCGCACCGGGGCTGCTCGACCCATCCCGGTGCGTACAGCTGCCCGCGCAACCCCGCTAGCCGCGGCTCGGCTGGAATGGCACCGACTCGCCTTTCCTGCGCTCGCCCCTGGATCCAGGGGAAACGTCCGGTCTCCCGCCCCCGGCCGCCGCGGCTCCCACGGTTTGGGCGCCGGCTCTTTGTCTCTTTCGCTGGAGGGCCGAGGAGGCAGCGGTGGGGACGGCGTGGGCGGAGGCCTCTGCCCCGGAGGCTGGGCTGACCGGGCTGGGGCCGCTCCCGGGGCCGGGAACTGGGTCTCCCATCTGTGCTTGCTTCTGGCCGATTGATACTTAGATCCTGCTCGACCCCGTTAGCAGCTAGGTTTCCTTCCTCGGTCCTCTAGCTTTTTACCTCCCCAGCCTCGGTCTACACTTCTGTGAAACGGGGCAGCCATGGCACCAGCTGCCCAGGGAGGGGAGGACAGTGCCTGAGCTGAAGCTCGGAGGGCCAGGTGGCGAGGTGAGCCATTGTCTCCTGGGGCGTCCCGGGAGGGTCATCGCGGAACCCGCTCCCCCGGAGGTGGCGCGGGCCTGGGGCACGGCGTGGGTGGCGTGGCGGTGGAGGCAGTGCCAAGTGGCCCAGTGTCCACCCCGGCGAGGAGAGGGTGGCCGTGAAAGAGGCGAGCAATGTGACCAGTCTGCGGGAGGGGCGCGGGGTGTGCGGCGCTGGGGGCGTGACAGGGCGTCCCCTGTACCCCGGCGGCGGCGCCTCCTCCCTCCCCGGCCCAGATCCCGCGCGAGCCGGGCCCGCGTCCCCGCGTCCCCGCGTGCCGCGTTCCCGCGCCCAGTCCGGTCTGCTCGCGCGTCGGCGGAGCGGCAGCAGCAGGAGGAGGCGGCGGCGGCCGCCTCGGGGCCCGCAGCCCGAGCGGGTCGGGAAGGATGCAGACTCCGCGCTGGAGAGCCGAGCTGGGCGGGCCAGGTCCAGGCCTGAGAGGCACGCGGGCTGGCGGCGGTCCTTGGGTTGTCGGCCGGGCTGGGGACGCAGGCGGGCTAGGGGAGCCGCCTGAACTGGAGTGTGCCGGGGGGAGGCCAGTGGCCCACGTTTCTCTCTGGCATCCTTCAAAATGAACTCCCTAGATTCAGGGAGATCAGTTCGACATTCCGGGTCACCAGAAACAATTGAGGTTGGAGGGCGATGGTCAAATCTAGAAGTTTGCAGTGCCGGTAGATACCTGGTTTAGCCTTGGTTTTCTTGATCTTTGCCCAAGCAGGGTTATTTTTGACTCATTGTAACAGATTGGTTGTATTTAGGAGTGACATACGCCGACTCTTCAGTGTCAGCTTGGGGTTAATAGTCTCCCCAGTACTCACTCTCCTTGTAAGGTCCCCTAAGAAAGCAAAACCTTCAAATGAAAGCCTTTTTTTTTTTTTTTCGGTGAGACCGGCTGGGTAGAGCAAGCCCTGTCTTACCTCTTAATAGCAGAACTGGGACTATTCCTTCATGCCCTGAAGCTAAAGTCTAGCCTGTCCCGGAATAATAGATTCTGTGCAGAATTCAGCTCCTCTCTTGTTAGTAAGGCTCTTGTGAGCTGGAGATTGAATTTTTAGTGAGACCAGACTTTCTTACATCTTTATTTTGCATAGTAGAAAAATCACTTCTTTTGCTCTTGAGAGCCCTGAAAGACATCACTTTGGACTGGACACCCACGGAAAACTTGTCCCCTCTCAGTGTGGCTTTCCCCAGGAGTTGTCTGCTTTTGGCTTTGCCGAGGTCTGGACCTCCCCTGCTGCCCAGGTTTGTGTTCAGGTTGGGGCAGAACCAGGTAATGTTTCTTACTGGCTTCCTCCTTTCTTCTGTCTTCCAAAGTGACTTGGGAAGCTTCCCTTTTAGTTATATGACTTGGAATTAGGAGCCAGGGCAGAATTTAAGTATCATCATTTGCAGTGTCCCATCCCAGGAGTAGGCTGGAGTAATTTCTTAAAAGTTCTTTTCCTTTCTTTGGGCAACTCTGAATCCCTGACCTAGATCTTGGCTCTAGCTTCTGGGGCTGTGATGTCTAGCAGGAGGCAGAGAGGGCTGTTCTGTTGGGCGAGGGGGGTTTGAACAGTCAGGGCAGACCATGCAGGAACACCCTGCGTGGGGACTTCATTTAGGACAGCAACTCAGGCAAAAGACTGAGGAGTAGAATGCAGGCCCGAATGCATGAGTAAAATCTGACTTTCTTTCCTGAGATGCAGAAACATGGAAAAGTAGGTTTTCATTTACCCAGGAGGACAGATCAGGGTGTGTTTCTGAGCTTCCTACTAAGATTGCCAGTGTGACCTAGACCAAGGGTTCCTGTTGGTTGCCTTACCTTTCTGGGCCCTGAAACCTTTTGCTTGGCTGCCTTATTTTCTTTCCTTCTCTGTCCTCCTGCATTAAACTTTATCTTTGTAGCTATCGATTGAAAACTGATACCAATGGTTGAAAGAAAGAAAAATTTCAGTTTAATAGAACTTTTTAATTTTTTTTTTTTTTTTGCAGTTTTTCGCAGGGGCTGGGTTTGAACTCACCACCTCCGGCATATGGGGCCAGTGCCCTACTTTGAGCCACAGGCGCCACTCTCACAACTTTTTAATTTTTAAAAGCAATTTAAAAGTAGAATGAGTGATTTCTGCAGTACAGGAAATGCTCGCTGCCACCCGCCACATTTTGGAGGTAGGCCCTGGGGACAGAACTAATGCATGGAGAGGGGTCTGGGTAGACAGCCTTGGGGGCTGTTTCCCTTTCTCTGTGGACTTTGGGGTTCCCTCCAAGCCCCCAGTGCCTGATCACATTCTGTACTTTTCTTTGGGGAGTTCAGGGCCCAAGAGTGATCGTGGCTTTTCCTCTCTGTTCCATGTCACTCGTGTCCCACCTCACTCAGGATCCCGCCTCCTCTGCTGTCATTTTATTCTTTACTCAGGACCTTGGCACAGAACCGCTATTCATTTGTAAGATCCTGATCACTGGGATCAGGATTTGTAGACTTGGCAGTAGCCGGCAGACCAATTAGCATTAAAATGGATACGTTAGAACCTGGGTAAAGTTGTGGTGATGCGTGTTAAAGAGCAGCTAAGAGACTTTCTGCAGGTGTCAAAGAATTATGAACTTCTCCTTTTTCCTTTGCACAGAGCTCAGCACTGAAAAAAAGATAAAGCAGATTTCAAAGCAAAGGTGGGGGGAAGATATCCCAGAAATGAGTGAGTCTAGTATTTTTTATTTTATAGATGAGGAATCAGTTCTAGGGAGGTTGCCTGACTTGCCCCCCAGAGTAGAATTCGGGTAGATGTGGGGTCAGGGCTGGGAAGTTTGCCTTGATCTCTGGTGCTCTTTCCCGGATGCCTCTCATGGCCAGGATGTTGCTTACATTAGTTCTCAACCCCACTGGGACCAATCACTTTTATTGCCAATCTATTTTGGGGCTCTGTTCTTGTGGCAATAAATCATTCTTTCAGAGCTCCCTGTTTAACCTTGCAAGAGTGCATGTGTGGGGTGGGGGGTACTTACATAAATGCATTATTTTTAACCTGTCTGGCGTGCTTTAGATTGGCGTTAAGTGAATATGTGGAGAATAAAGGTTTGTGGTTATTCTGAAGCATCATGGCCCGTCTTGCTGGATTTCTTTCATTATTAAATCTTATTCCACACTCCTCACAGCAGCCTCTCTCTTTCTAAGGAATCTATGGAGAAGATTAAGTCTGTTGCTTAGGGAGCAGCACACAAATCTTTATATGTTTTAATATGACAGTTTCCTTATGGAGTATGGAGGGAAACTTTTCTTCATATTAATGCTTTTAATGACACTTAAGTAGCTGGTCTCCAAGCTTACTCTGCTACTTCTAGTGATATTCAGAAGCCTGACTGCTTTGGTCATTGTGAACACCAATAATTATTATTATATGTGAAGTAGGTCCTGGTTACCCTTTATATTTTGAAAAGGGAAGCTGAAGAAAATGTAATTTGATAGTTAATGATGGTTTCTCCTATTTTAGGTGGTATAGGCAGTTACAGAGGAAAGCAAGGAGAGTTCTAAAAATAATCCTGTAAGTGACTTTCAAGAAATCAAAGAAGAACTGCAAAATAATCATTGGAAGAAGCTTTTCATTGAGACCTCATAAACTGACTTATTGATGTTTGGGATATTGTGTTTTTTCCCTTTGCAATTCAATCAACCAAGATTCAAAGGAAGATTTTAAGAAGCCATTTTAACAATTTAAGTGATTAGCCAGGATTTAAATGAAACTGTGGTGTTTAAAATGAAGCATGTGGTTTGAATATTTTCTTTCTCTTTTTTTTTTTTTTTTTTTTTTTTGAGCCAGAGCCTCAAGCTGTCCCTTGGATAGAGTGCTGTGGCATCACAGCTCACAGCAACCTCCAATTCCTGGACTCAAGCGAGTCTCTTGCCTCTGCCTCCCAAGTAGCTGGGAATACAGGCGCCCGCCACAATGCCCGGCCATTTTTTGGTTGCAGCTGTCTTTGTTGTTTGGCAGGCCCGGGCTGGATTCGAACCCGCCAGCTCAGGTGTACGTGGCTGGCACTTTAGCCCGTTGAGCCACAGGCGCTGAGCCTCTCTCTCTTTTTTTAATTTCTTGAGACAGGATCTCACTACATGGCCCAGGCTGGTTTTGAACTCCTTCCTTGGCTCAAGAGGTTCTCTCACTTCAGTTTTTGGCATAGCTGGGACTGAAGGCATGGGCTACCATGATCAGCTCTTTAACGTATTGACACAGTGGAAAAAAAATTTTTTTTTTCTTTGGGGCCATGGTGTTTTATGAGATGTGAGTTATATATGTTTCATGAGGCCCTGTGCTCAAAACTAATTTAAGTTAAATACATACAACTCACATGGCAGTTAATGTGTTAAATGTATATTAAAAATATGTAATTAGGATGGTGTTTTTTTTTTAGACCTTTTAAATGTTGTGATAAATTTGGGATTTGTTCCAAATCGAAAGATGTGTTTGAAGCTGTCAAAATCTAAATCAACTGTATTCGATATTTAAGTTAATTTACTTGACTCCTCTACTGAGAAAATAAAATTTTATCCCATTTCCTTGGATGAATTCCAGAGAAAAGTCAAATTCTTAATCAATAGCCACACTTTACTGCCTAGTAAAATCAGTTAGGTTGCTAGGGATGAACTGTTTTACTATAAAAAGCAGTCATAATAACCCTTCCAGTCCCCAGTTCTGTAATGAATTGTTTTTTATTTCCTTAAGTATATTGTCTTGACAAAGTTTTAATAGCGCCACTGGCAGGAAATAGTAGCCTCTCCAAGGACAGTGAAGGAATGGATTTGAGGGAGAATAGCATTGTATTCTGGTGGAAGGTAGTTACTCTGACGTCCCTTCCCTTATTTCTTCCTCTCCAAATATTCAGCCAAGTAGATGAGGGTGAGCTGATTGTCTGGTGGGTGGGAGGCTGTCTTTTAGGTCTTCTCACCCCATGTGACCTGCTGGGCTGCAGTGCCTGGGGTGGGCCCCTATCTGGAGCAAGGCGGAACTGGGTTCAGATGGTGCATTCAGAGTTCTCTTGTCCTGTTACAGTTTCTCTGCTGAGCTGTTCAGTGGGGCAGTAGGAAAGGGAACAAGCATGATCCGGGGCAGTAGGAAAGGGAACAAGCATGATCCGGAGGCTTCTCAGTGACCCTTGCACTGAGAAATTATGGCTGCTGTGTCATTAAGCCAGACCCATTGCTGGACTTCTGGACAGGGGAGTGGAAAGGCCCCAGGAGGCCCCTTGCCCTGTCTAGGGCCCCTGGTCTTACCAACCTCCCTGTTCCCCATGGCGCCCAGCACCCTCCCTGCTGGTCGACAATCAGAGGGGATACTGTCTGGGCTTCTATGTGGTTTCCCGACTGTTTGACCTTATTAAGCCTCACATACAGAAGCTCTTGGTTATAGGAATTGTGCTATCACATTTAGTGGTTAACAATCGTGTAAGTGCTCATTTTCACCTCTTCTTTACTTACTGAATAGTTGTGTTGTTACCTTAGTTTCTTCTTTTTTGCTCTTTTTGCTCTCTCCCCAGGTAGGACCGCCCCTTGAAACGATTATTAACCACCTGCCCTCTGGGAAAGGTTATGCCCCGAGAGAGGGCAAACGAAAGCCAGGCTTTCATAGCTGCAGGTGGAGGATGCTGAGCTTCTGAGGTTTCTTCCTTGTGTGACTTCATAGAAGTATTTGGTCTGATGGCGGACGGGCTGTGGACATGAAAGCTCATTTTGGTGATAAACGTACTTGTTAGGTTATTGACCATTTTAATTAGCCACATGTCTGCTCTTGCCTGGTGGGCAGAGGATGGCAGGGTAGCCTGTAGGGCCCACCTGGTATTGCAGAAGCATCACCCTAGCTGGGCTTTCTCATAAAGAGTACATTTTAGTAAGTTATTCAGCAGAAAAGGCATTGGTGAAAACTTAGTCAACACAAAACTGGCTTCTAGGCCTAGGGTACTGTGGGTTCAGCAGGCTTATTTTCTTACAGGCTGTAGCCCTGTCGTGGACAGGGATGGTTTAATTGCAGATGGTATCTTCTGAACAGGGGTTTCTGTAAGCGGTGGCAGATTTGTCCTGGCAGCTCTGTGCCTCTCCTTCCTTTCAGTTCCAGGAGAGAGGCACATGCTATGTGGCTATTACTGCCCTGCTGTGGGGCCCCATGCTGTCTGTCCTTGTTAGC
The DNA here is from genome assembly GCA_963574655.1 of Perodicticus potto. Lineage (NCBI taxonomy): Eukaryota > Metazoa > Chordata > Mammalia > Primates > Lorisidae > Perodicticus > Perodicticus potto. Next base: position 16,038 of record CAUYRH010067622.1, on the reverse strand, counting down.
CTTAAAGCTGCGCCTTAAAGCTGCGTAGGTGTGAAGAGATAAACTGTAGCAACCCTGTCCAGCTAATGCTGAGTGAAAGAAGGTGGTCTCAGAGGCTGCGTGCTGTATGATTCCATTTATATGCTGTTGGCAGAAAGGCAGAACTGTAGTAACAGAACACATTGGGGGTCGATCGTCAAGAATTGGGGTGGGAGGGATTGTGGCTGCAAAGGGGCAGTGGGACATGTGGCTGGAGAACGGAACTGTACACCAAAAAGGGTCTGTTCAGCTGTATGTTATTTTAAAGTTAAAGCAACAACAAACTGAGAGAAAATCTTATTGCAAATCAGACAAAGAATTTTTTATATATGTGTAATTAATAAAGGGCTTCATCTGAAAAGCAGTAAGAAAAGACAACCCAAAAGAAAAATAGGCAAACAGAGAGACAATTTAACGAAGTACAAATGACCAACAAATAAATATTCAACCGCACTAGCAAACAAGGAAATAACAAATACAAGCAGTGAGATACCAATGAAAATTAAAGTCAATATGAGTCATTTAAGTAAACGCAAACAAAATGAAGTTATCTTGGAAAGATTCTCTTTTTTTTTTTTTTTTGAGACAGAGCCTCAAGCTGTCACCCTGGATAGAGTGCTGTGGCATCACAGCTCACAGCAACCTCCAATTCCTTGGCTCAAGCAAGTCTCCTGCCTCTGCCTCCCAAGTAGCTGGGACCACAGGCGCCCGCCACAACGCCCGGCCATTTTTTGGTGGCAGCCGTCATTGTTGTTTGGCGGGCCGGGCTGGATTCGAACCCGCCAGCTTAGGTGTACGTGGCTGACGCCTTAGCCCGTTGAGCCACAGGCACTGAGCCAATCTTGGAAAGATTTTCTATTGATTTGAAAGGTAGTAATAATTGCATTCAGATCGCCTGCGTAGAACCAAGCTTCCTATAATTGCTAGGGGTAATCTAGGGAAACCCTAAAGATAAACATGGGGAAATAAAGATCCTTTCCTGGGATTTCATAAGAAGTGTTAACTTGGGAATCCATCTGGCATGTAAGTTACGTCTGCTGACTTAAGACGAACAATCTGGAGATACGGAGAGTCACCATTTTGTTGCTTCAAATTTTCCCCCTCTGGTCATTTTTGTGCTGATAGAAAAAGATAAGTAGCAAATGCAGGATGGGCTGCAGTGGCTCTCCATTCATTCCTGGTTTTAAAGAAGGAATTTCTGGGATAAATTTCTTGTGGGAGGAGGGCTTGTTCTTGTCTTAATATTCATATGATATCATTTGCCCTTTGTTCTTGGGCCTTCGTGTATATAATTGACTGGCAGTCACCTATTTCACAGTATTGATGACTAATGAATTTATGAAGTGTTAGTCTTCCCCTACGTAGGACTCATAACCATAAAATAAAGTTATTCTTGAACTTGAGAAAAACACAATTAAAATGTGAAAGTATAGTCTTCCAATATTTTTAGAGAGTTTGCTGGTGCTTGATTTATCTTGCCCTTTGTTCTTGGGCCTTCGGGGTGTGTGTGTGTGTGTATAATTGACTGGCAGTCACCTATTTCACAGTATTGATGACTAATTAATGAATTTATGAAGTGTTAGTCTCCCCCTACTTAGGACTCATAACCATAAAATAAAGTTATTCTTGAACTTGAGAAAAACACTGCGAAAGTATAATCTTCCAATATTTTTAGATAGTTTGTTGGTGCTTGGTTTATCTTGGGGTGTATGTGTGTGGGAATATATGAGTATGTGTGTATGTACTTATCTTGGAAAAGTCATAAAGCACCCTACTTCGGAAATTTGTGGATAGATGGTTTCAATGCAAGAAGGGGTGAATATATTGGAGACTGATACTTGAAGTCAGTTTTAAAGGCGCTTATATTTCCTAGTATATAAGAAGTGATAGGTATGAGTGACATGAGTGCTTTTAAGCAGACGTTTTAATTGTAATTTGGAAATTATGCATATGAGATGCCTTTACGATGTTGGTCAAAACTGTGTATATGTGTGTGTATGCATTGGTTTTTATTATTTATTCATGCTGTTTTACTTCTTCTTACCACATTGATTCATCCACATCTTCAAGATAAGTGATTTCCTATCTTGCTTTCTGCTGCTGTTGAATAGGATGGCTGAAACCTGCGAGAAGGCACTCCTGGGGAGTTCAGACCTCCAAAGTTTTACGCTTTCTTACTTGCATTTACTTTTTTAGTTTATCTTTTTTTTTTTTTGGCAGTTTTTGGCCAGGGCTGGGTTTGAACCCTCCACCTCCGGCATATGGGGTCGGTTCCCTACTCCTTTGAGCCATAGGTGCTGCCCCATTTATCTTTTTTTTTTTTTGCTTAACGGATATGGGAAGGTCTGCAGGAATAGCATTAAAAAAAAATCTTTTTTTGGGTAACTTTATTAGTTTAACTTTAAATCTTAAGGCCCCCAACGTGTAATTGTTTTTTTTTGTGGCTACCACACAAATATTAGGAAAGGATATTTTAACTAGAACATTGTTACAAATATTTGCACTTAGCTAGTCAAACACAATAAAATCTCTAAAGTTTAAATTGCCTGATATTTTGACATCCAGATAACAAATTCCTTATTATTCTAACTTTAAACAGATTTTTCTTGTTTGTAGGTAGTTATGAAAACACATGAAATTTGCAATTATGAGATCTTCTTCATACTCACTCCCCTGTTCCGCACCCCCGTGATGAAAGCTGACATGCAGGGTGCATCCTGAGCCCCCCCAGAACCGGACCACAGAGGGGCGGGGTGTATTTCGCACTTCTGTTCTGGACTTACTTCACCTCCGTCTAGATCCCTGTTCATTTGTCCTGATACGTCGTGAGTCCAGGAGCTTGCAGGACTGGTGCTAATTTGATAGTTTCAGGCCACACATTTTCTTCATGAGTCAGGTCAGGTCAGTGTAGCACTTGAGAGCAGCTCTGTATGGCAGAGGCTTCTCTGTGCAGTCTTTCAGTCCAGCATCTTGTCAGCTGGTCAGTGTGTTTCTTTTCTTTTTCTTTTTGAGATAGAGTCTAAAGCTGTTGTGCTGGATAGAGTGCTGTGGCATCATGATAGCTCACGGCAACCTCTAATTCTTGGGCTTAAGCGATCCTCTTGCGTTTTTTTCTGTTTTTTTCCAGTAGAGATGAGGTCTCGCTTTTTGCTCAGGCTGGTCTCGAACTCATGAGCTCAAGCAATCCACCTTTCTCAGCCTCCCAGAGTGCTAGGATTACAGCCGTGCGCCACCGCGCCTGGTCCAGTGTGTTTCTTTTCCAATATTTAACTGTAAAATTTGCAGGATTCATTGGTAGGGATTTCCCTCCTAGCTTATGGCATTGTTTATTGGGTCCTGTCTCAATTCTGCTGGACTTCACAGTGGGGTTCAGTTTGTTGATGAGAGGGGACCTGTCTCCTGAACCTGGAAACCTTTGACTTTGAACTTCTTGTAGGATTGAGGTGGAATCACCACAGATTTTCTGTGACAATCTACGGTGTCGATATGCAGCCTGCTTTTTGGAAAGTAGGATGATGGGCCCTCTTGTAGTAAACTGCCCCTTGCCGTGCTGGCCACCTTCTTTCTGTACCCTAAATTTTATTAGCAGCTACCAGGCAGCAGCAGCATGAGAGGCCAGGATCCCTGTAATCAGGAGTGAGATAACGCCTTGGGAATCTTGCTTCCTAAGAATAAAATAAGCTTATCCAGAGCATAGTTACCTTCTTGCAGTGTCAAGGATAAGACTTAAAATACTATATTTATTTCCTTTTCTTCCAAAGCTATTAACGTCATTCCTGTCCTTTAAGGAAACCTGGGAAAATCTTTTCTCCTAACTGTTCTTTTCTGTTGCCTCCAGTGGTTACCATGAATGCCTGAGATTTGCCAGGTACCGTGCAAATCTCTCATATACTTTCGCTCCTGTGGACTCAAGTCCCCTCTTCAGCAGGTGGATGCTATTCCCCTGTATGAATGGAGGTGTCAGCTTCTGGTGAGGGCAGATGACCTGCCCCCCCTTGGCTCTGCTTGTAGGGGTCCCAGTGGGATTCAATCCCAGGGCTGCCAGATCACAAAGCCCCCCATCTGTTCTTTCCCTGGGGGAAGAGAGTAGACATGACCCCCCCTCTGGAAAGCGTCCAGAAAAACCCTATATTGTCATTTTTAAATCTTTACAGTTGCATGTGTATATGCTCCTGTGTTAAGGATCTAAGGTATAATTTACAAGTCTCGCACCAAATAAAAGTTAAGTGAAAGATTCCTGGATGTAGCGAGTATTTTTCTCATGTTGGTTTGGGCCCTGGAATTTAGTTTTCTGTGCCTTTCCTCTTCTCACCTCATTAAAACTGATGCTACTTTCTATATAAATAACCCCGGTAGCCCCAGCTTCCCAGCTTTCAAACTGTGGCATGTCAGCCACGTTGAGTTTTACTGGATCTCACCGTCTCACACAGAATCCTGGTTGAAATTTTGGGCCTCTGTGTTCTTGGCTGTCAGGACTTGGACTTGAGATTTGGATAGGAAATCTCTGTGGCCGTTAACGCTGAGGGCGGGGAGTACGGGAAGGGTGGGGAGGGCAGCCCATTGCTGTGGGCGACACAGTAGATTGCCAGGGCTTCCTTTCTAACTTAGGAAGAGAACAGGCCTGGGAAGTGGGAGGGCAGGAGGGAGGCTGCTAAGCTGCTTTTTGAGGACAGTTTTATAAAGCGGGTGTGGTAACTAACGCCTGGGTTCTCTATATATAGCTGTTTTGCTGCAGACACTCATTTCTTTGCTATTATTTATCAAGATGTGCAAGTAGATGACGCTATGGTGGGCAGTAGGGTTTTTTCCTTCCCACTGTCCTCTTTTAGCTGAGACGACTTTCAGGCATGTGTTCTAGATTTTTTTGTTTGTGGGCTGCATTTTCGTCAGTCAGCCCTCATCTGGTCCACCTCACTGTGGATGGCGTGATATCACAGGATGCTTGCTCCAGTTTATACCCACATAAAACTTACAAGCTTTTGCTTTTGGCATCATTTCCACACGGGGTGTATGCTTTGTTTTTTGTGCACCTCTGTGTTTTCACATGTACTCTGGAGTTTTAATATTTCAGTCAGGGGATGATTGAAATGCTCATCAAGTCTTAAAGATAAGCATTGTATAATCAGAAGGTATATCACACTCTAAACATTTACAAGTTTCATTGCCTCCTTTTTTACCCTAGGGGTCTCTAAAAGTTTCAGGTGTTTTTTTTTTTCATTTTTGATTAATTCTCTCTGTTTTCAAAATTTCTAGAATTAAAAGAATAGGATTGGCCTACTGTTTAAAATGAGATTATGGGCTGCTTTTGGCTTGGTATTGTGGTATCTCTTTTATCAGGTAGGACAAAGCTCAGATGCATATTAGCTTAGCTGAATTGTGATTTTACTGTGTTAATTTTGGCTTTTTAATTGGTTCACGTCTTCAATACTGATAACATTTAAAGTTATCTTGGGGAGGAGTTTGACTTTATTTTGAGAAATCAGAGCTTATGCTCAAAGAAGCAAGAATGCAGATTTAGTTCCCCCTTTGTTACTTTTTCACCATATTGGTTTTATCTTCCCCTTCTTTTTTTTTTTTTTGTAGAGACAGAGTCTCACTTTACTACCCTCTGTAGAGTGCTGTGGCGTCACATAGCTCAGAGCAACCTCCAACTCCTGGGCTTAGGTGATTCTCTTGCCTCAGCCTCCCGAGTACCTGGGACTACAGGCGTCCGCCACAATGCCCGGCTATTTTCCTGTTTTTGCAGTTTGGCTGAGGCCGGGTTTAAACCAGCCACCTTCGGTATGTGGGGCCGGTGCCCCGCTCGATGAGCCATGGGCGCCACCCATGTCTTCCCCTTCTTAACTCCCTGCCCCTGGATATCATCTGTAATTTACATATGTTTTGTTTCTGAACCCTTTGAGAGTAAGTTACAAATATGAGGAAGTCCTTTACTTAATGGTTTGGTATGCATTTGTTAGCAGTGAGGACATGCTCTTACGTAATGATCAAAACTGGGAAATTAATTTTGATACAACATTATTATCTCAATCCACTAACATTTTCACCAGTTGTCCCAGAAGTGTCCCTTTTGGCAATTAAAAAAAGTGTGGTTCCAGACCACATGATGCATTTGGTTGTTGCGGCTCATAGCAGCCTGAAACTCGGGGGCTCAAGTGATCCTCTTGCCTGAGCCTCCTGAGTAGCTGGGACTACAGGTGTATGCCACCACACCCATCTAGTTTAAAATTTTTTGTAGAGAAGCAGTTTTCCTGTTTCCTAGGCTGGTCTTTAAACTCTTGGCCTTGACAGTCTTTTTGCCTTGGCCTCAAGAGTTCTGGGTTTACAGGTAAGCCGCAGTGCCTGGCAGGTTTCCTTTAATTTGGAATATCCCTCGCTGTCTTCCTTCTTCTTGATATTTTTGAGGATTACAGATGGTTATTTTAAAGACCTCTTCCCTCCCCTCAGGTTGGGTTGAGTGGGGAGTGGGAATGGCTAGATTCAGGTCGTGTGTTTTGGCAGAGGGGCCACGCCCCTGAGCATCATACCTGGAGCGGGTGAAGCCAGCCCTCCCACTGGGGCAATGTTTACTTTGATCACTGGGTTCAGGAGGTGACTGCTAGATCTTCCCACTGTATTTGTCCCTTTGCACTTTGTCAGCACTTCATGGGAAGATACATTGGGGCTGTGTAAAATCCTCTTCCTTCTTCTCCTTGCTGATCTTCGTCTGAATCTTTTCATTGGTGATCTTTGTCAAAATCAGTTGTTATTGTGAGATTCCAAGTGGTGATTTTTTTTTTTAACTTGGTCATTCTTTCTACATTTAGTTGACTTCTTACCTATCATAAGGAAGAACTTTTCCTACTGCTTCACTTATTTATGAAAGTGTGGCCTCATGGATTCCTATTTTGTACAGTGAGTTAAATTTTGTATCATTCTTTAGTTTGATGACTAATTGTATGAGATTTGGAAAGTGGGAGACCCTTTGTCTTTCATGACTTACCTCTGTCATTTTGGGGGAATACTTTCCTCCAGGCCTATGTTGTACTTCCCTTGCCCTGGCCCTGCCCTGGTTCATTTCAGCAGAGAAGGGAATTTAGAAACACAATCTAGGCATTAAGTATGCTCATTACTACAGAGGTGTCACTGCTCCCACAGCCCTGGGTATATGCCCTCACATACACATGCACACAGATTACGCTCTCTTCACCTGTCTGTACTGAAAACCAAATGTTTATACTCCTGTCTCCAGTTCCAGTTCAACACTACAGGGTGTATTTTAGTCTTCCCTTTTCCATATTTGTGTTTCCTTTCTCTGACAGTGAAAAACCTGGCTCCCTTCATCCTTAGTACCTTGACTTATTTACTTAGTCCTGGAAAATGCAGAAAGTGATTTCACGATGCTAACCCACTACCCCAGTGATAAATGGACTTCCATCTTCCAGTTTAAACTGTTCAGATCAGCAGTTAGTGGTCAGCTTCTGTTCAGCTCAGTGCCTTGTCAGTTAGTCATCCAAACAAAACAGATGAAGTAATGCACAGCAGCTCCCCAGAGGCGCGAAGGAAAGAGCTGCCAGACTCCATCGCAGCTTCCTTCCTGGTGATGCTGGAGCACCACGTTAAAAACCAGGAGTTGCCAGAAGAGAAAGGGAGATTAATTTCTAATAGGTAACATTTGTGAAAAGGACACTTGTGCAGGAAAAAGTTTCTCATCTTTCTCAACGTAGAAATTGCCAAAGAGAAGAAATGAAAAGTGTTGAGCTCATGAGAATGAATAATGGGGTGTCTCTGTGAGAGACAGAATGGGAATGGGTGTGTGAGAGAGGAGGACGGGTTGGGTGGATCTTTTCTCAGGAATCCAGAAAGTTCCACAAGTAGGGGGAGAAGCTGAGTTCACATTTTGGAGTCCGTCATGAGTCAGGGTTTGAAAGAGTTGTTGCTGCCCTTCATTGACTAAATATTTCTTCCTAGAAACACCTGCAGTAAACTTAATGCAGCTACATTTCTGCTTTGGTGCGGGATTTCTGGGAAGTGTGTTTTGTCTACACTCAAATTCCAGAAATCCTGGAACAGGGGGTGAGATCCTATATGTCAGGCAAAGTGTTTGCTTTTCTGTGTTTTTCATTTTTTTTTTAGAGAGAGAGTCTCATTTTATCGCCCTTGGTAGAGTGCAAGGCATCAGATCTCACAGCAACCTCCAGCTCCTGGGCTTAGGCGATTCTCTTGCCTCAGCCTCCCGAGTAGCTGGGACTACAGGCGCCCTCCACAATGCCCAGCTATTTTTTTGCAGTTTGGCTGGAGCTGGGTTCCAACCCGCCACCCTCGGGATATGTGGCCAGCGCCCTAATCACTGAGCCACAGGCACTGCCCCCTTCTGTGTTTTTCTACATTAAATGATATCATGGGTCATAGGTCCCTGATTTGGGGAGAGTCTCAATTTTATATACAATAGAACCTCCATAGCTGACCACGGCCCTACACTGACCCCCTCCTTAAGTTAACCTCATTTTCATAGACTAAACGTATGCCACACGTACGTATTAGTACAGTGGGCCTAGTTCCTTATGTTGACCACCTCTGTATGTTGGCCAGCTTGTTACAGTCCCACGGGTGGGCAACTTATAGAGGTTCTTGTATTTTGTACTTTTCACAAATTGTTAGACTGTATTCTGGGAACTTTGACTTCTGTACTTCCAGAGGCCCTTCCTACAACTATGTATTTTAGCAAGAAAGAACCATAATTTGCTTATTAATATTTTAAGGAGGAAATGCATATGATACTTAGAACACTTGGAGAGTAAAAGATCATGATAGGGAATGGTAATGACTGCTAATGGGTCAGACGTTTTGGGGGAGGTGTTGAGGCTTGACAGTGATGTTCTGGAGTCAGTGGAGATAGTTGTGCTTATTGTGAATGTACTAAACCCACTGCATTGTGTGCTTTAAAGAGGGTGGATTTAATAGTATTTAAATTATTTGTTAATAAAAAACGGAAGAAAAGGTCATGGCTAAATTTGTAACACATTTCAGACTTTGAAATAGCTTCAGTGACTGAAAGCTACATGTCAGTCACTTAATTTTCACGCCTCCCGGTTAGGCAGGTGGTGACATCAATAGTAGACCTGGAGAAGAGGAGACCAGACAGGTTTTGACTTGCTCCAAATGGGGTGGCTATAAGGGACACATACAGGGTTATCAAGTGCACAGGTGGGGGCAGGCGCTGTCCTGTTGTTGGTTCCCCTACTCTGGGGTGCTTCCCATACTGAGGCCTTTCCCTACCTTAAGGGAGTTTCCTACTCCGCCCACTCCCCCCTTTTTGATGTCAAAAAGAAGAAAATGAAATCACTCCTATTTGAAATGTTTGAAGGAGGGGGATTGTGGGTAAGATTTGATCAGGCTTCAGTTGTGATTTGATGGCATATTTGGAAATTTTGTAGAAAACCTTGGATTAACTTTTCAGGAAGTCTCAGTCAAAAAGAAAATGAGAGGCTTTGCTTCCCTATAGATTGTTTCGAACTTGGTGATATATTTTGGGATAGTGAAGAGCACAGCTGAGAAATTGAAACTGATGATACTTTATTTTACTTATTTATTTTTAACAAACATCTTGGGAAAGTTGAAGGGAGAGGCAACTTTCTGCTACGAAAATGATTTTAATATTAAAAATAGAAGCCAATTTTTTTTTTGCTAGCGGGAGTTTTATATTCTTGAATATTGGAGTCACCTCTGCTCACCTGCACTGAGACCTGGAGTACGTTGTTAGACTCTAAAACAGAAACCGTATTATTTGCATAAAATCACATATGCTCTGTTGCAAGAATTTTCATTGTGCCTGTTTTAGAATTGAGTTGACACCTCAGACAAAGTATTCTAGCTTCACTTAAAAAGAGTCATCTCAGAAAGAAGAAGAATTTGTGTCTTTGAAGTTACTTTTGGTCACTGTTTCTGAAAGAAATAAAGCACTGAAGACTTGAGTTCTTTGTAAGATTTTGACACCTTCTCCTCTGATTATATACATTAAAAACATGTAAAGCAGGTTGGGGTTTGCCTTCTGTATGGAATGACTGCAAAGGGACCAGAGGTCTGGCAGGACAAGAGCCTCTCACAGCATCCCCTGCAGATTGGTGACCTTTGTATGATGTTTGGTCTGTCATCTTTGTTTCCAAGTTTCAAATGCCTAGCTCAGAATTACTTAGCTCTTGAAGTGGTTTTTATCTTCAAAGGGTTTTATGGGCATTATTTAATATACACGACACTGTAATGAATGAACTGTTTATCCCGTGAGCAGCGTCAATATGCCAGGTGCCATACAGCGGGATAAGACAAAAATAATATTATGTCCAGCGGGAGTTTATAGTCTAAAGAGACAAGATAATTAGGCAGATTTCTCTTTTGGCCTCTTTTAAAAATGTGCTGGGGAATAATGTAGAAATTAAAATGATAAGAGATGATCAGCTAGCTCAAGTCCACCTCATTGAAATTGCCCTCAAGGTGAAAATGAAATTTGAGATACTCTTTAAAAAGACAGTGTACTGGCTGTACTGGCTCCCACTTATCACACGTTCATTCATACGGTAGTTTTTCTGTGTTACTTATCTCATGTTCATTGATAACGGTAATTTTTCTGTGTTACTTATCACACGTTCAATGATATGGTAGTTTTTCTGTGTTGCAGGTGAACATTTTGGTGAGACTATGGCGGAATCATTCTTAGTTCTTTTCCTTCTCATTTCTTTTTACCACTGAAATTCCTCTTTTTCTGTTTGTATGGTTCAGGAAATGGTCCTTTATAGCGAAGGGCACACCGGACTCCAAAAAACATGTTCCTTAGTTGCAAACCAGGTCATCCTGTCCAGGGACACTAGGACTTTGTGCTGCTTAGTCAGCCTCTGCAGCCCCCATCACACACCCTTCTTTGTCCCCTGCTCTTGTACCTGTGTTGTTCCCTCTTCTTGGGGTCCCTTCCTGACTCAGTTCAAGCATCAATCCCCTGAGAAAACAGTACTTGTTCACCCTGTCCCAGCCTTTTGGGGTCCGTCATGTTGACCTGGAATCTTGTATAGGACTGGATTTGGGTATTGTCCCTTTCCTTGTGAGCGTGAGCTCCTGGGGCCTCTGACCCCAGTGCAGGTGCCACGTAGAAGCTGAGTAAGTGCTTGTTATGATTTACACCTCGGCTTCCTTAACTCAGACTTTATCAGAATCATTTGGCACGTTTTTAGTACAATACAGAATCCCTGGAGATTTTGATTTAGTAGTTCTAGAATAGGCCCCTGTAATCTGTATTTTGAAAAAGTCTTGTTGGTATTCAGATGCACAGCTAGGTGTAGGGACCACCTGGTTACGTTAGGGCCTGTGTCAGTTGTGGGTTACAGAAACACGGCCAGTTTTTAGTAAGGTAGGATAAGTGGAATTTGAAGAATCATTCCATTCACTTCTCTGGAGGAAACTTGGTCCACCTGTGATGGGACATGCTTTGTGAAGGAGCAGATCCTGGCCTGAGGAGGAGCTTTCTGCTCTGTGAACAGTCTGCACAATTGGCTGTCCAGACTCATTTGAAGTCACTGTGTTGCCATAGAGATGTTACGTGGTGTTGAAGGGGATTAGAGAAATCATATCGTAAATTATTGGAACAGATGGCTTATAATTTAACACTCTGCTAGCCTATATTCTTTGCGCCAGTACTTAAGAACATTGAAAATATTAGTTTTGACTTTGTTCTTTCACCTGTAAAAATGGCAGAGTTTATGTTGTATAAGATCTAAGGATGAACGTTACATATGCCACGTACTCAGTGAGACTTGGTGGTGTACGTGGGGGGTTGGCTGGAGCATTTTAGGAGTGGCCTACTTAACTCTGCTTCTAAATCCCACCTGTCATTTATTTCTTTTTTTTTTTCCAGTTCTACGTACAGACTTCATACTTCCCTTATTGTTTTTACAGCGCCAGTTGGATAATTTTTGTCTCCTGCCTTGGTAGTGATTGAGATGTAGTCTCAGATATTTCCTTGCAGAGGAATTTTATGTGGTCTTTTAGGTTTTGGCAACATATTCCCTTCCAAGGTGTTTGAATATGTGATCAACAAAATAAAGAGTATTTTCTATAAGGATATCAGTTTAAATTTTTTTTTCTTTTTTTGTTCTAGCCTGGGACTGATGTGCAACTTTTAAAGATTGTGTTCTCCATAAAGGACAATTCTATGTCTTGCTGGGATCCTTTTCTTGATGGGAGTGCTGGCAGATACACACAAGTGCCTGTTGACATTGTGTAGATGACCAGAGTGGATAAGTACCTCAAACAGTTCAAATTAGCGAAATGATAATTCTGTTAGGGTAATGACAAAATTCAGGGAAGGCCAGGTTTGGTGGCTCATACCTGTAATCTTAGCACTCTGGGAGGCCAAGATGGGTGGATCGCTTGAGCTCACAAGTTCGAGACCAGCCTGAGCAAGAGTAAGACCCTGTCTCTAAAAATAACTGGTTGTTGTGGCGGGTGCCTGTAATCCTAGCTACTTGGGAACCTGAGGCAAGAGGATCACTTAAGCCCAAGAATTTGAGGTTGCTGTGAACAGTGACACCCTGGCACTCTACCAAGAGGGACAAAGTGAGTCTCTGTCTCAAAAAAAAAAAAAATCAATAAAACTTACTTTGTTTTAAGTACTTGTAGTTGTATGTGTATATTAACATAATTATTTCAGATTGTTTTCACATGCTAAAAGTATTTGGGAATCTTTTTTTTTTTTTTTGAGACAGAGCCTCAAGCTGTCACCCTGGGTAGAGTGCTGTGGCATCACAGCTCACAGCAACCTCCAACCCTGGGCTCAAGCGATTCTCCTGCTTCCGCCTCCCAAGTAGCTATTTTTTTTTTTTAATAGAGACAGAGTCTCACTTTATCGCCCTCAGTAGAGTGCCATGGCATCACACGGCTTACAGCAACCTCCAAGTCCTGGGCTTAGGCAATTCTCTTGCCTCAGCTTCGCGAGTAGCTGGGACTACAGGTGCCTCCCACAACGCCCTATTTTTCTGTTTTTGCAGTTCGGCCGAGGCTGGGCTTGAACCCGCCACCTTCGGTATATGGGGCCAGCGCTCCACTCGATGAGCCACAGGCACTGTCCCGAAGTAGCTATTTTTTGATTGTAGGCATCATTGTTGTTTGGCGGGCCTGGCCAGTGCTGGATTGGAACCCGCCAGCTCAGGTATATGTGGCTGGCACCTTAGCCACTTGAGCCACAGGCGCCGAGCCAGTATTTGGGAATCTTCATAGGCTTTCCCTACATATGTTTTCATAAGCCTCATTTCTTATGTGTCATACATTAGCCATTATTTGCAAAGGAAATTAACCAGTAAGTTTTCCAATCCAAGGACAATTCTGGAGTTGCCCTTGTGTGAATGTACGTTTAAATGGAGTCCAGACATTCACAGTAGTGGGTACTTCTTTTTGACTCTTCCTTAGTCCACATCCATACTTTTTACTAGCCTGCACTGCCTGTGCTCATGGTGGTTTCTGATGCCACTCAGCTGTGCACCTGACTCCCTGGGATGGAGTAATTCCAGCATTATGGAGACTCATCATTTGACTCAAGCCCTTCGACACAGAGCAAGTCCTCGGTGTCAATGCTAGAACTGTTTTTTAATAAAAAGTACTTGGTAAATATATCAAAAAGCATCTGAAAAACAGTCTCATCAGATGTTTAGGGCTCAGAGTCTTTACAGGAGTGAGGGAAAACTGTGAGAATAAGTGTAATTTCTTTGATGAGCATGTCATACCTTATGGCAAGGTTGCCTTAACCTCCTGCAGCAGTGTGGGTTTCGTCTGGCTTGGAGAACTGGAATCAAATTCCTGGTTATTAAAACATTTGGGCTCGGCGCTTGCAGCTCAAGCGGCTAAGGAGCCAGCCACGTACACCTGAGCTGGCAGGTTCGAATCCAGCCTGGGCCCGCCAAACGACAATGATGGCTGCAACCAAAAAATGGCCGGGTGTTGTGGCAGACGCCTGTAGTCCCAGCTACTTGGGAGGTGGAGGCAGGAGACTAGCTTGAGCCCAGGAATTGGAGGTTGCTGTGAGCTGTGATGCCACGGCACTCTATCCAGGGTGACAGCTTGAGGCTCTGTCTCAAAAAACAAAACAAACAAAAAAAATTTGGCTGTGTAAAACCACGTGTTGGTCATTGTGTAGTGACTCGAGAATGACATTAATGTCTGCTGGTGAATCTGATTTGTATCAAAGGCAGAAAGGCTCAGCTGTGCCCAAGCCCTGAATCTTGTTTTCCTGAGATTGCTTCAGGCAGTTTTAAACAATGACCTCTCAACCTGCTGGATTTAGAGCAGCAGTTCTCAACCTGTGGGTTGCGACCCCTTTGTAACAATGAAAATACATCGCGCATATCAGATATTTACATTATGATTCATAACAGTAGCAAAATTACAGTCATGAAGTAGCAGTGAAAATAATTTTATGGTTGGGGTCACCACATCTTGAGGAACTATATTAAAAGGTCATGGCATTAGGAGGCATTTGGAAGGTTGAGAACTGCTGATGTAGAGAGTCCTTAGGGAGCTCTCCAGGATCTTCTCTTGGGGTGAAAGACTAGGTTACCTTTTACCTGTGGTTAGAGTCTTGTCCCTTTCAGTTAACCCAGAGTTTTATCCCTCTCTTCTCTCCTGCTGATGTGGGTTGGTGTGATAATGGTCTTTTCCTTTGTTACTGTCTTGTTTGTCAAGAGGAATTTCCTCATTGGAGTGCCAAATTCAGCTTTTCACTTGTAGGCCCTGAAGTGTCACCGTCATTTTGCCTGTTGAGCTACTTTAAAAACTCTAAGGGCATCTGAGGCCCTTGGAAACCATGGATCTGGAACAGGCACTGGCTGCAGAAAGACATGGTTGGTATGTGGACACTCAGGGTTATGGAGCTGCTGTCTCCCACTCAGGGAGGGTGCTCTCTGGGAAGACAAGTGCATCAAAGCTGTCTCTTCCCATCTGCACGGCCCCTTTAAGGTTCCTGTAGCTGTATTTTTATTTTAATCTTCCTCTGGACTCTCTTTTCTGAGGCTCTGTGTCTCTGTGGACCCTTCAGAGGGACTTTCCTCTGTTTAATAAAGTGACTCACCCAGAGGTCAGTGCCAGCCCCAGCTCTTCTCAGATGGAGCCACATCTGCTCTGAAGTAGGCTCTTGGTGAAGGCCTCTGAACCCTATAAATAGCTGTCACAGATGCCCTTCTGCAGAGCTGTGTTAAGTCTTAACCCTGTGTATTTCTGAACCTTGTGTATCTGGGTTTCCCAGCCTCTAGGGGCCAGGAAGCCAAGTAACCCGGGATGGTTGGTGGCTGGTAGGGGCCCCAGTAGTGCATCCTGACCTGCTCAATTAGTGAATGCCTTTCTTTCCTAAATAAATTCCTTATACTTTTGACCCCCTCTTTTTCTCCTTTTTTCCTTTTTTCCCCTGCATTTCTCTTATTTCTCTATTTATCTTTCTTCTTTCACACTTAAAGTGTGACAGTGCGCTCAAGGCCATTGCTGAACTTTTATTAGAGGGACTCACAGATAAGAGTTTGAGTTTGGGGGCAGGACGATGATTCTAAGAAACTTGATTTAGCCAATAAACCTGATAGTTCTATTTTGGTGGTAATTTAATCCTCTTTTCTAGGTTTTGTTATATGCATTCTTCAGAAAACAATTTGGCTCATGGCCACCCAAGCATCGTGTAATTTCTTCTTGATGTTTTATTCTCCAGGCTGTGATTCATGCTGAGGTTAAATCTCATTTAATTGTGTCCCCGGCACCCAACACACAGTCGGTGCTTAGTAATTGTTTGCTAGATGAATAAATGAGCAGATGCTTTGTCCCCAGACTCAGTGGCCAGTTTCTCCTTCTGTCTTAAGAGGTAACTATTGGGCTCGCGCCGTGGCTCAACGGGCTAAGGCGTCAGCCATGTACACCTGAGCTGGCAGGTTCGAATCCAGCTTGGGCCGGCCAAACAATGATGGCTGCAACCAAAAAATGGCCGGGCGTTGTGGCGGGCGCCTGTAGTCCCAGCTACTTGGG
>CAUYRH010067617.1:0-12952 GCA_963574655.1 Perodicticus potto | reverse complement strand
GGCTCAAGCGAGTCTCTTGCCTCTGCCTCCCAAATAGCTAGGACTACAGGCACCCGCCACAACGCCCGGCCATTTTTTGGTTGCAGCCGTCATTGTTGTTTGGCGGGCCTGGGCTGGATTCGAACCCGCCAGCTCAGGTGTGCATGGCTAATGCCTTAGCCCACTGAGCCACAGGCGCCGAGCCTCTTCCTTATAAGATCAGTACACATACTTGTGGCCATCACATTTTTTATTGGCAAGGAAACAGTCTTTATCTGTGGTAAGGATTCACATATAAGTTTTTGTGCCATGTACATACAGCTCACTTAACCAGAAAATAGGCAAAATTAGGACAGTCTTTGTGAAAATTACATTTCATGTTTTTGAAAATAGGAGAATGCAGCATATTTTCAGAGAGAGAAAAACATGCTTAATGGGGCTAGAATGACCTGTTAGAAGAATCACAAATGGAGAAGGTGGAGAAGATGTAGTATTCACTCTTCTGAGGGTCTTTAAAACTGACAAATACAAACAAAAGTAAGCGAAAAGTGTATCTGCCAAACAGAGGCAGAGAATTGGTTTTGCTGTTTTTTTTTTTTAAGGTCCTTTTGGGTGGCGTCTGTGACTCAGTGAGTAGGGCACCAGCCCCAAATACTGAGGGTGGTCGGTTTGAACCCGGCTCTGGCTAAACTGCAACAAAAAAGTAGCAGGGCGTTGTGGCGGGCGCCTGTAGTCCCAGCTACTCGGGAGGCTGAGGCAAGAGAATCGCCTAAGCCCAAGAACTGGAGGTTGCTGTGAGCTGTGATGCCAGAGCTCTCTACCGAGGGTGACAAAAAAAAGGTCCTTTTAATTTGAAGCATGCTAGTGTGTGTTATTAGGCTTGCCACCAATTAATATAACAAGTGCCAACCTAAATGCCACGCTATGTACTATGTGCTGGGAACTTAAAAGAATGAGAAACAATTTTCCTCTCAAGGTCTTCCTAGCCTCCCATGGGAGAGAAATATATGCAAATACTTATAATACTATGTGATAAGTGCTAGGCTAGTAGTAAAAACATGTGCTGTGATTATACATTTTTCCTGGTGTAGTTGGGACTGAAGAATTAATTATCTGTGCTTGGCTTTGAAGACTGAGTGGTGGTTAGGATACTAGGAAGAGGTCACAGCTTGATTAAGGCATGGAGAATTGACATCAGTGATTTATGGGGAATATCTTAGAGGAAAGAGAAAGTGCTTGAGGGTTAAGCAGACCCAGGTAACACTCAAGGTGGCTTCAACATTCACTGGCTATATGGTTAGGCATACATACTAGGCTCTCTGAAACTCAATTTCTGCACCTGTAATATAGGGACATTATTATCTATCTTGGAAAGCTGTGAGAATTAAAAGTAAAGGGTCTGGAACAGTACAAGGACATAGTAGATGTTCATGAAATGGTCATGGTTACCCTGTCTCCTTGAGTGGGCTGCAGCAGTTACTATGGGACTGCACATTGTTCAAAGTAACAGGTATCATCCTGGGAGGGGCTTCTCTGTCATTTACATTTCATTTTACAGTTAAAGATACCAGTTTATTTTACAGATAAAAAAATTGTCTATAAAGGCTGGGTGTGGAAGATCCTTTAATCCTAGCACTCTGGGAAGCTGTGGTGGGAGGATCCCTTGAGTTCAGGAATTTGAGACCAGCCTGAGCAAGAGCAAGATCCCATCTCTACTAAAATAGAAAAATAAGTCGAGCATTGTGGTTGGTGCCTGTAGTCTCAGCTACTTGGGAGGTTGAGGAAGCAGGATCATTTGAACCCAGGAGTTTGAGGTCACTGTGAGCTAGGCTATGCCCTGGTACTCCAGGCTGGGCAACAGAGTAAGACTGTGTCTCAAAAATAAAGAATCATCTGTAAAATGGAAATAACACCTACTTTCACTGTTGTTTTGAGGATTAGAGTTAATATCAAACACAGGTCCAGGAATAATGCCAAAACAGTAGTTATTATCATCAAAATTATAACATTACCTAACAAATGCAATCAATGTAACCTGGTTTCTTATACCCTCACTGAATCCCCAACAATAAATTAAAAAAAATTATAGGCTCGGCGCCTGTGGCTCAAGCAGCTGAGGCCCCAGACATATACACCTGAGCTGGCGGGTTCGAATCCAGCCTGGGCCTGCCAAACAACAATGATGGCTGCAACCAAAAAATAGCCGGGCGCTGTAGCAGGTGCCTGTGTTCCCAGCTACTTGGGAGGTAGAGGCAGGAGACTCGCTTGAGCCCAGGAGTTGGAGGTTGCTGTGAGTTGTGATGGCACAGCACTCTACCCAGGGCAACAGCTTGAGGCTCTTTCTCAAAAAAAAAAAAAATTATAATAACATTTCTCTCTCAAAGATCAGAATATTGGCTTGGCGCCTGTGGCTTAACGGGCTAAGGCACCAGCCACGTACACCTGAGCTGGCGGGTTTGAATCCAACCCGGGCCCACCAAACAACAATGACGGCTGCAACCAAAAAATGGCCGGGCGTTGTGGTGGGCGCCTGTGGTCCCAGCTGCTTGGTAGGCAGAGAGGCAGGAGACTCGCTTGAGCCCAAGAGTTGGAGGTTGCTGTGAGCTGTGATTCCATAGCACTCTACCCAGGGTGACAGCTTGAGGCTATGTCTCAAAAAAAAAAAAAAAAAATCAGAATATTGTTTTTTTTGAGACAGAGTCTCAAGCTGTCACCCTGGGTAGAGTGCCGTGGCATCACAGTTCACAGCAACCTCCAATTCCTGGGCTCAAGGGAGTCTCCTGCCTCCACCTCCCAAGTAGCTGGGACCACAGGCGCCCTCCACAACACCCGACTATTTTTTTGTTGCAGCCATCATTGTTGTTTGGCGGACCCGGGCTGGATTCAAACCCGCCAACTCAGGTGTATGTGGCTGGTGCCTTAGCTGCTTGAGCCACAGGCACCGAGCCAGAATATTGTTTATGCTTGTTTATGTTATGCGTGTTATTGTTTATGGATGTTATGTTATGCATGTTTTTCTTATACTCATATTGAAGAAATTGTGAATTTTTGTGTGTTTACAGAAGTGCACTTACTTTTTTTTTTTTTTTGGTAGAGACAGAGTCTCACTTTATCGCCCTCTGTAGAGTGCTGTGGCGTCACACAGCTCACAGCAACCTCCAACTCCTGGACTTAGGCGATTCTCTTGCCTCAGGCTCCCGAGTAGCTGGGACTACAGGCGCCCGCCACAATGCCCGGCTATTTTTTTGTTTTGTAGTTCAGCTGAGGTGGGTTTGAACCCGCCACCTTTGGCATGTGGGGCTGGTGCCCTACTTGCTGAGCCACAGGCGCTGCCCAGAAGTGCACTTTCTAATAGAACAAAGGCAGAAAATCTTTTTTTTGAAAATATGACATTTACCCTTGAAGGCAATGTGGCATATTAATGAATATGTTTCATATGTGAACTGGGATAAATGTCATCCCTCCATGTTTGTCAGTTTCGTTTCTGTGTCCCCACTCTGGGCACCATGCCAGGTACCCAGTCGACGTTTACAGAAATAAATGCTACACGAATTAGTGGGTAGCTGTCTAACTGGTTCTCTCAAGTACATTTTTTTTAAATGGAAGAGAACAAATTTTAGATCCTCAAATTGCCTTTTGAAAACCAAGTTCCCAAACCATTTGAACAATTGAACATGTATAAATAAATGGATGTGGCATCAGCTTGTGCAGAGGCTTCTGCTGCTCTAAAATCTGTGGCTGAAGGATGCATTGGTCCAACCTGTAATTATGAATGTAAACAGTTATTATATCTATGGTTATTACTATGACACTTCTAATGACTATTATTGCAGAGGTCAAGCTAATGTTATAGCAATAAACCAAGACTAGAATATCTTATGAATTCACCCCATACTTATTTTTTCTTCCTTTTTCTTTTCTTTTTTGAGATAGTCTCACTATGTCGCCCTCAGTAGAGTGCCCTCATGTCGTAGCTCACAGCAACCTCTAACTCTTGGGCTAAAGTGATCTTCTGGCTTCAGCCTCGCAAGTAGCTAGAACTACAGGCGCCTGACTCAACATTGGTCTATTTTTAGGGTCAGGGTCTACTCTAGATCAGGCTGGTCTCAAACTCCTGAACTAAGGCAATCAACCTGCCTCAGCCTCCCAGAGTGCTGGGATTACAGGCATGAGCCACCACCTATGGCCTAGAATCTGGGACTTTTTAGTTTCCTGAGGAGCCCTTCTTACTTTTATCCTTTGTCCACTTGTGTATGCTTCCCAGAGGTCATATTCCTAATGTTCTTTCCCGTTTTAATTAAGAGTATAGATAATAGTAGAGATGGTTACATGTAGGGTGGCCGAAGCTTGTAAAAATGACACTTTCTGATTTAAAAATGCTGAATTGCAGAAGGAAAAACCAGCATGGATGTACTTGACCTTCCTTGTTACATAATGCAGCTACAACCTCGAAGAACCAATTATCTCTTCTGCCAGCTCCTAAGCAGAACCGTGCCTAAACCATGCTGTGCAACGGTGTTTCCATCCTAACTTTCAAAGCCCTTATGAAAAGGGGATTCACAGCTTTCCTTGAAAGTCTATTCGTTCCTCAAGAACTTATTATTTGGTTGAAATTCTAAATAAAATTTTATAATATTATAAATTTAGCCTAGGTCCTCTCGTTTTTTCCTTAGTAAACAAGAAAGAAAAAGAAAGTGTTTGTGTGTATATATATATATATATATATATATGTATATATGTATATACACGTATATATGTATATATGTATATACATATATATATATATATGTATATATCCAGTGCTTTTTTTGTTGTAATCAGTTATTTTGCCTAAATTTTGATTTCTTCTGTTGGTAGAAAGTTTGAAAATTCATTTTTTCATAGACTTCAAAACTTGGGAGTTCAGTTGGGAATTTACACTCCTGTAATTTTAAGGAGCTCCCTGGATTGTTCCCAAACTTGTACCCACTTTTATTTGAGACATGTGATATTTTAGGCGCTGCTTTGGGGATTCATAGCTGTTACTATCCTGGTTTTTCATGTTCAGTTGTTCTTTCTTCATCTTTGTCACTTATTTACTGAGGTGCTACTGGTAAGTTGGACATCTAAAATTGCTGTTTTTGTAGGCAAGAAAAAAAGAGACCAGCGATTGGTCTCGTGTTTATTGAGCATCTACCACACACAAAGCAAAGGTTCAATCATGTGGGAAAAGAAATCTACCAGCAGAATACCCAACAATAGCATTTCCAAGATTCAGTCTGTACTGAGCAGGTACAATGTTCTGTTTATAAACAATGCTTTATATGGCACCCAATTTAAAAAAATTGCTTGTTTGTAAATCACATGATTAATTCAGTCGACCAAAGGAATTTGACAATTGGAAATAAATATCCTTGAGGAAAGAAGAAGGAAAAAAGAAATACAACAAATGTGTTTCTTAAACTTTGTTAGTTTAGAAAGTACAAATATAGTTGTGTACATTTATTATTTACTTATTATTATTTTTTTATTGAGACAGAGTCTCACTTTGTCACCCTCGGTAGAGTGCCATGTGGCATCATAGCTCACAGCAACCTGCAACTCTTAGGCTCAAGCAATTCTCCTGCCTCAGGCCTCTAAGCAGCTGGGACTACAGGCGCCCACCACAACACCTGGCTATTTTTTTTTTTTTTAGTTTAACAGGCCTGGGCTGGGTTCGAACCCACCAGCCCTGGAGAATGTGGCTGGTGCCCTAACCACTGAGCGACGGGCACCGTCAGTTGTGCAAACTTATTGAAAAATAGTTAAATAATATGGAAATCCATAAAATAAAAACAAAGTTCTTTCCTTACCACCTGGAGTAAACTGTGTTAACTTTTATTTCATTCCAGATCCCTCTTTTTTTATTATTCTGCATATGAAATAAATTTGCAGTTCTTTTGCAGTTATATAATTCTATAACTCAGAATTATATCACGAACAGGTCTTTTATGTCCAGAATACTTTACTTTTTTTTATTTTTTCTTTTAGACAGAGTCTCACTTTATTGCCCTCATAGAGTGCCTTGATGTCACAGCTCACTGCAACCTCCAACTCTTAGGCGCAAGCAATTCACTTGCCTCAGCCTCCCAAGTAGCTGGGACTACAGGCGCCTGCCAGAAGGCTCGGCTATTTTTTGTTGCAGTCTGGACAGGGCCGGGTTCGAACCTGCCACCCTTGGCATATGGGGCTAGCGCCCTACCCACTGAGCCACAGGCGCTGAATACTTTACTTTTGAAAGTAAGAATATGATTAATATATCTGGGCTAGGTAATCCTAGCACTCTGGGAGGCTGAGGCAGGTGGATTGCTTGAGCTCACAGGTTCGAGACCACCTGAGCCAGAGTGAGACCTCATCTCTAAAAATATCCAGGTGATGTGGTAGGTGCCTATGGTCCCAGCTACTTGGGAGGCTGAGACAAGAGAATTGTTTGAGCTCTAGAGTTTGAGGTTGCTGCAAGGTATGATGCCACGGCACTCTATTGAGGGTGACCAAGTGAGACTCTCTCTCAAAAAAAATAAAAGGAGGGGGTGTCTGTGGCTCGGGGGGTAGGGCGCCAGCCCCATATACCAAGGGTGGAGTGTTCAAACCCGGCCGCAACCAAACTGCAACAAGAACAGAAAGAAATAGCTGTGAGTTGTGGCGGGCACCTGTAGTCCCAGCTACTGGGAGGCTGAGGCAAGAGAATTGCCTAAGCCCAGGAGCTGGTAGTTGCTGAGAGCTATGTGATGCCATGGCACTCTACCAAGGGTGATAAAGTGAGACTCTGTCTCTACAAAAAAAAAAAAAGTTAATAGAAGAGTTAATGTCCACCCTTAAACAATTGTATTTTTAAAAGTTACTTCCCACATTCAACTGTTTCTTAATTGAGCACTTTCTCAAAATTAGTTTGGATTTTGGTAATTGCCTCAAAACATTAAAAGAAGGCTTATAGTCTCAAAACATTTTCATTTAAAGCCATCTTTTAAAGAACATAAGGTACATGCAGTAGCCACGTGATTTTAGCACAGTGGGTGGGAAAACAAAACAAAAATAGTTACTCAAATGTTTTAGCTTTGCTATACCAAATAAGAACCAATTTAGTAGCTGGGCATGGTGGCTCGCACCTATAATCCTACCACTCTGGGAGGCCGAGGTGGAAGGAGCTCAGGACTTTGGTACCAGCTTGAGCAAGAGTGTGACTCTGCCTTTACTAGGAGGTTTGGTGGGCACCTGTAGTCCCAGCTACTTAGTAGGTTGAGGCAGGAGGAGCAACTGAACCCGGGACTTTGAGGTTGCTGTGAGGTAAGCTGATGCCATAGAATACAAAACAAACCAAAAAAGGAACCATGCTCCCAGGGAGCAAAGATGTGCCACTGCTGATATGAAGTGATGTTGGTCCAATCTTGATTTTAGAAAAAAATTAATGGAGTTAGAATTTCTACAATTAAAATCACCCTACCCTTAGATTTTTCTTAAACTTTTGTCATCTTTTACAGCTTATTTGCTGATGAGCAAAGGAGATAGAATTAGCAGGTACCATGCAAATAGAAAATCTCTGAAATAACTCATCATGTTTAGTTTAACAACTTTCTAATTGAAAATGTGTATAACATATATACAATAGAGTCTTATTTTCTGCTAGTAAAAGTTCTGGTTTCCAGGGCAAACATAAATACACTGTATCAGAGTTTTTGTTTGTTTTTTTTGAGACAGAGTCTCACTATGTTGCCCTCAGTAGAGTGCCGTAGTGTCACAGCTCACAGCAACCTCCAACTCTTGGGCTTAAGCAATTCTCTTGCCTCAGCCTCCCAAGTAGAATATATCAGCATTTTATAGGTTTTCACGAAAGATACTGACTTTATGGAGTCCACTTAATGAATTTAAGAATATTATCATTTGGCAAAAATTCTGCACTAAAATCAAAATGCTTATTGTGGCCTCCAAGCAGTGATCCCCAACCTTTTGGCCACCAGGGAATGGTTTCATGGAATACAATTTTTCTATGGACTGGGGTGGGGAGGAGAGGAGATGGCTTGGAGATTGATTCGAGCACATTAGATCTCCATGTCAGAACCTCAGGCAGTAGCTTCTCATAAGTTCTCATAAAGAACCAGCAAACTAGATCCCCTGCATGTACAGTTTACTGGGTAGGGTTTGAGCTTCTATGGGAATCTTTTGCTGTGCTTATTTGATAGAGGTGGCGCTCAGGTGGTTATGTGAGCTATGGAAAGTGGCTGTAAACACAGATGAAGCTCACCTGCTGCTGACTTCTGCTGTGCATCCCGTTCCTAACAGGCTGTGCACTGGCACCGGTCTGTGCCCAGGGGTTAGGGACTGAAGCTCTAAAGTGAAGAAGGCAGTTAGAAGGGGTGATTCCCAAAGTCTCTTCTCAAGAATACTTAGTTCTGGGTGGTGCCTGTGGCTCAGTGAATAGGGGGCTGACCCCATATACCAAGGGTGGCAGGTTCAAACCCGGCCCTGGCCAAACTGCAACAATAACAACAAAAATAGCTGGGCTTTGTGTCGGGTGCTTGTAGTCCCAGCTGCTCGGGAGCCTGAGGCAAGAGAATTGCCTAAGTCCAGGAGTTGGAGGTTGCTAAGCTGTGATGCCACGGCACTCTACCGGGGGTGATAAAGTGAGATGCTGTCTCAAAAAAAAAAGAATACTTAGTTCTTAAATTTGTTGTAAAACCTTTATATTTCATCCCCAAGATGCAGAAAAAGCAAAATCTACTTCTGTAAATACTGGTTTATTGAAAAAGCCATTGCTTGATTCATCTCATTGCTTTTGGTATCTTTTTTGTATCTTCCAAACTTTAGATATATCCCTACTAGAGGAAAAATAACATGTGCATGTGAATACATAAAAAAGTAAGCTGACCTTTTCAATTTGAATTATAAAAGTATTTACTCCTAGGCGGTGCCTGTGGCTCAGTGGGTAGGGCGCTGGCCCCGTATACCAAGGGTGACAGGTTCAAACCTGGCCCGGGCCAAACTGCAACAAAAAAAAAGCCGGGTGTTGTGGCAGGTGCCTATAGTCCCAGCTACTTGGGAGGCTGAGGCAAGAGAATCGCCTAAGCCTAGGAGTTGGAGGTTGCTGTGAGCTGTGACGTCACGGCACTCTACCAAGGGCGATAAAGTAAGACTCTGTCTCTAAAAAAAAAAAAAAAAAGCATTTACTCCTTTATTCCTTTATATTGAAAACTCTATTAGTGAACCTAAGATGTTCTGAAATTTCACTAAAATGTTATAAAAATTTACTAAGACATCAAGATAGCTATTTTAAAGCTCTGTGCCTTTGTGCACCCAAATTACAAATCACAAAACAGATCAGCCTATAGATATTCAGGTTTCATTTTGTTTTGATGTTGAAAATAAACGTGAAAATCTTAGAAAAAGGCTTTTTCATTTTCCCATAAATATATTACCCATTGTATATTGAAATCTAAAGTACAAATCATTTGGAACACGTCGGTGAGGTGTGTAGGAATCTTATTATTTTATCAGTTGAAAATGACCAATGAAAATGCCAAATGCTTTGAAACTACATAACACAAAATAATACATAAATAGATTTTAAAATGCATACAACTAATTTTTCTAAAGAGTTGATCTCATTGCTTTTTTCTTTGTTGTATAATGTTAGGATCTGACCGTAGGCTATCTTGTTTACTTCTCTTTTCTGAAGCTGAGAGAAGGAGAGGTCAACAAATGGTTGCTCTTCACATTGCTGAAGTGGTCAAATGTTGTTTTGTTCTGCACTGATAGAAATTTAAATGGAATACTCTGCGTGCTCAACCTGAATCACTGCTATTTTATAGCAGAGGCGGAGGCAGGAGACTCACTTGAGCCCAGGAATTGGAGGTTGCTGTGAGCTGTGATGCCACGGCACTCTATCCAGGATGACAGCTTGAGGCTCTGTCTCAAAAAAAAAAAGAAGAAAGAAAAAACCTTTTATTAATAGATCTGAGAAAATTAAACCAGATTGAGTGATCAGACTATTTATCATATGTACTAGTCATATTCATCTATTATTAACATGTTTGTTTGCACAAAAAGTTACATGCATTCATTATGGAAAAATGAAAAACCACAAATAAACAACACTAACAAATTACTAGTGGCAACAGGCGAGATTAGCACAAAGAATGTAAGTATGTAGCATGATGTTCAGTCAGAAAGTTAGCTCATGAACAACCTTTCCTCTCTTCACGTTTAACCACATGAAAAGAAAAGTTGCCAGGTATGAATTACCAGTGAGCAATTCCTAAATTCCTAAATCCTCCTGTCCTGCTTGAGAGATAAGTTGGTTCCAGCCACTGACAAGAAGAATCAGATCAACTCTTTTTTTTTTTTGAGACAGAGCCTCAAGCTGTTGCCCCGGATAGAGTGCCATGGCATCACAGCTCACAGCAACCTTCAACTCCTGGGCTCAAGTGATTCTCTTGCCTCTGCCTCCCAAGTAGCTGGGACTACAGGCGCCCGCCACAATGCCCAGCTATTTTTTGGTTGCAGCCGTCATTATTGTTTGGCGGGCCTGGGCTGGATTCGAACCCATCAGCTTAGGTGTATGTGGCTGGGCGCCTCAGCCGCTTGAGCCACAGGCGCCGAGCCAAGATCAAATCTTGTTTAAAAGACTTAAAGGAAGAGTGAGAACCATGAGAGAAAAATAGGGGATTTAGGTTCTTAAAGCAGTCAGAAGATCTCTGACCTGCTCATGAGTAAGACTGAATTTAGATCATTGCTCCTAATCACTGTATGGCCGTGGGCCAATTATCATCATCTTTGAGCATCCGTTTTCCCATTAATGAAATGAAATAGTGAATAAGGGAGAGTACCAGGTAGAAAAGAGATTGTAGAAATGTCCAAGACATAGCTCTCCTAATGTAGTTGGAAAAACTGGCCTGAAAAAGAACCATATTTCTATACTGGGGTGGTGGGGTCAGAGGAGGAAGAAGGAAATGAAGATGGAGAGGTGCTGTAAGTGTAAAATACACAGTGGATTTTGAAAATTTAGCACAAAGAATGTAAAATATCCCTCATAACTTTATTTATTTTTTTTGAGACAGAACCTCAAGCTGTTGTCCTGGGTAGAGTATTGTGGCATCACAGCTCACAGCAACCTCCACCTCCTAGGCTCAAGCGATTCTCCTGCCTCGGCCTCCCAAGTAGCTAGGACTACAGGAGCCTGCCACAACGCCTGGCCATTTTTTAGTTGCAGCTGTTATTATTGGCGGGCCTGGGCTGGATTCGAACCAACCAGCTTAGGTGTATGTGGCTGGTGCCTTAGCTGCTTGAGTCACAGGCACCAAGCCTTTACTTTTTTTTTTTTGAGAGTCTCACTATGTAGCCCTTGGTAGAGTGCTGTGGCGTCACAGCTCACAGCAACCTCAAACTCCTGGGCTTACGTGATTCTCTTGCCCCAGCTTCCCGAGTAGCTAGGACTATAGGTGCCCATCACAATACCCAGCATTTTGTTGTTGTTTTTGTTGTTGCAGTTGTCGTCGTTGTTTAGCAGGCCAGGGCCGGGCTTGAACCCGCCAACCTTGGTGTATGTGGCCGGCGCCCTGTTCACTGAGCTGAGGTGCTGAGCCCCTCATAACTTTAAAATATTGATTCAAAGCTAAAAGAAAAGTTCTTTGTATTGGGTTAAATAAAATATATTGTTAAAATTTATTTTACTTGTTTCTTTTAACATTTTCTTAAAGTGGCAACTAGAAAATTTCAAATTACGCATTTGGCTCCTATTCTATTCCCATTGAACAGCACTGCTCTAGGCTATGATGTTGATAGAATATGCTTTGGGAAATGTGCGATCACTAATACCTACACGCATGTGGAAGATGTTAAAATTATAAGAACAGTCTTGAGCGTCATCAGAAACCTAGATACATATGAAGTAGATAAGAGAAGAACAGGAAAATAGGACTGACTAAAATACTTGAAGGGAAGTAATGCCAAAAGGTTTGCAAGTCACGTATGAACTTGAACTTCCTCATGACAAAGAATACCTCAGAGCTAGTCTGATTGCAGAGAAATATGTCAGAGTCACGTCCTGTTTGAGCTGTTCTGCTGACCGCTTGCACTTGCTTTAGGCAAGAATGTAGTGAGAGAAGAGGGGAAGAAAGGGGGAAAGATTTACAAAGCATGTTTATAGATTTTTGTAAATTGGCCTCACCAAAGGAAGGAGTTAAAACATATCAATAAATGATTACAGTGACTGTACTCTGGTAAGCTTAATGGCGTTTGCTAAATAGCAACTCTTCTTCCTGGAAAATTTCCTTTACCTCATACAGATGAATCACCTTTTCTTCCAGAAAATATTACACTTACTGTAGGCTCAGTTCAATCCCGGTAATTAAATTCGGTTAGCCAAGTACAGTCAGATTTCATGGTAACATGATAGGAGGGAGAATAAAACTCTAAAAGGAAACTGAAAATGTCCTAAACCCCATATCCAATGGATTTTCACAATCTTCATCCTTCTAAGCTTCAGAGCACAACATGGCAGCAATAGCTTTCCCTTTAACATTTTCTGTTCCATTGCCTTCTGGTGATGTGATATCTGACTTAGCCTCTCAGCGAACCCATGTTGATTGAGAACAAAGGTTTGTGGGTTGTAGTGAAAGTTCGGGGTAATAGTTTATGTAAAGTGTGTAGTAGGTTCTCAATAAATTATAGCTATTACCTTTTTTTTTTAGAATTCACTTTTTTTTTAATTTTTTGATTTTTTTTTTTTTTTGTAGAGACAGAGTCTCACTTTATCACCCTCGGTAGAGTGCCGTGGGGTCACACAGCTCACAGCAACCTCCAACTCCTGGGCTTAGGCGATTCTCTTGCCTCAGCCTCCCCAGTAGCTGGGACCACAGGCGCCCGCCACAACGCCCGGCTATTTTTCTATTTTTGCAGTTCACCAGGGCTGGGTTTGAACCCGCCACCCTCGGTATATGGGGCTGGCACCTTACTGACTAAG
>CAUYRH010067616.1:0-20062 GCA_963574655.1 Perodicticus potto | reverse complement strand
TTTGTTGCAGTTGTCATTGTTGTTTTAACTGGCCAAGGCCCGGTTCAAACCCCCCAGCCTCAGTGTATGTGGCCAGCATCCTACCCACTGAGCTATGGGTGCCACCCTAGAAATATTTTCTTTTCTTTTCTTTTTTTTTTTTAGAGACAGAGTCTCACTTTATCACCCTTGGTAGAGTGCCATGGCATCACAGCTCACAGCAACCTCCAACTCCTGGGCTTAGGTGATTCTCTTACCTCAGCCTTTTGAGTAGCTGGGACTACAGGCACCTGCCACAACACCCGGCTATTTTTTATTGCAGTTTGTCTGGGGTTGGGTTTGAACCTGCCACCCTCAGTATATGGGGCCAGAGCCCTACCCACTGAGCCACAAAGGCCACCCTAGAAATATTTCTTATTAGAATTTTTTTCTAGGCCAAACAGAGAGAATTTATTTATAATTCTCTAACAAGTCTCAAGTATAAACTCAAGTATAAAGTATAAATTGTTGCTTAAGCCAACCATTTTTGCTGTGTAGCTCCAAGTTTATACTGTTCTTAAGTAAAAACAAAAGCTAATTTGTCCTTTAAAAATCAGTAAGAGTAAGCAACATTCTCCTGAAATTATCTCTAAGCAGTCCCTTGTCAGTGTGCTGCACATATTAGAGAAAACACAAAGGGAGATTTCTAATTGCTCTCTGACATTGGCCCCATAACAGCATATTCCCTACTCATAAACACCTAAAAATCATGCCATTATGAATAATACAGTACAGGAAGAAAGCAGATGTTTAAAGAAAACATGGGCAGTCTTTGTCAACTTTCACTGGGTAACTGTTAATTTACATTGAAATATAAGAATAGATTATGTAGTAAGAATAGTATAGTAATGATTAAAGTATAGCAGCAGTCCACAATTCTTCTGGCACCAGGGACCAGTTTCATGGAAGACAATTTTTCCTTAGCCAGGATGGTGGGGGTGGGGGTGGGGGGACTAGATTCTCATAAAGAACTTGTACTCTAGATCCCTTGCATGCACAGTTTACAGTGGGGTTCACACTTTTATGAAAACCTAATGCCTCAGCTGATGTGACAGGAGGGGGAACTCGGGTGGTGATGCCAGCGATGAGGAGCAGCTGTAAATACAGATGAAGATTTGCTTGCTCACCTATGACTCACCTCCTGCTGTGCAGCATAATTTTTTCAACTTATCCCTTCTGGATGCACATTTAGGTTGTTTTTTTAATAGCTTGCCATTATAAGGTATGTGTGATCATCAAAAATGTTTTACAGTTTTTCTCTCATTTATTAATAGCTAACTTCAGTTGAGTACTTATATGATGTCACACCATGTGAAGTGCTTTATATATACTATCTCATTCACTTTTCAAACTAACTCTCTGGAGAACTGTACTTTAAAAACTTTTTGGTACAGAGTCTCAAGCTATCACCCTAGATAGAGTGCCGTGGCATCACAGCTCACAGCAACCTCGAACTCCTGGGCTCAAGTGAGTCTCCTGCCTCCACCTCCCAAGTAGCTGGGACCCCAGGCGTCTGCCACAATGCCTGGCTATTTTTTTTTGTCGTTGTTGTTGCAGCCATCATTGTTGTTTGGCGGGCCTGGTTGGATTCAAACCCGCCAGCTCAGGTGTATGTGGCTGGCGCCTTAGCCGCTTGAGCCACAGGTGCCGAGCCAACACTGTACTTTTTTACAGAAAAGAAAATGAGTTTGTCTAATTTAAGAAAATGAATAAGAAGAAGACCTAGAATCTGATTTCTGGCCTGTATGTCTCTAGGAGTTGTAACAGAAAATAATGAAATAAATATTTATTGACAACCTACATGTACATAATGTGCTGGGGCAGTCACACAGATGAATCAGAACACACTCTCACCCTAAGGAGCTTATTGTCTGTACTAGGAAGAGCTTGATCATTTCCTAATAACAGTAAATCAATTAATTACAGCAGATGTCAAAAAGTGACTGACAAGTCAGTGCCAAAAATATTCTACATACACAGAACTTACAGTTTAAAATCAAATTCTCAATGTCTATTTTATAATTTAATTTAACTGAAGATTTATAAAGAAGTAATTACAGCATATAAATAATAAAATGTCAAATTTATTTCTGGATATCAGCATAGTAGGCTATAAGTTTAAGATCTAAATTTCAAAAATGACCACTTTTTAGAAGTGACCTAGAAAACACCTCCAAATTATTAATTACAGCTTGAAATAAATCTCCAACAGAGGAGAATTTGAAAAAAATACTAAGAAAATCAGTGGTTTGGAAAGAATTCTGAAAATGACTTTCTATTTTCTAGGACAACAATTTAATTTGTTTATTGGGTTTCAATCATTTCCATTTAAGTTTTTTCACTGTCAGTTTCCTTCAAGGACAAACATGAGGAGTTTGTCATGTTCAATAACATGAGAGAGATATTTCTTTCAAGTATTTGGGTTTGAGTGGAGATGGAAAATGTTATGAAGAAAAACTGCTTTCAAATTTCCATCCTAGTTTGGAATGTTAAAAAAGAAAAAAGAAAAACAATTATAGGAAGAACAGAAAATACAGTTTTTAGAAAGCCACTTACATCTGAAATGTCTTAGCAATTAATTTGCTCCTTTCACTTTAGTTCTGCAACTGCCTTTGAGTTTACTCAAGACTTCAAAGCTTGGCCATCATATTCCTCAACTAATGTCTCCTGTAATTTGTCTACATAAAGTTAAAAATTAAGGTAGAATTAGTACACAGGAGTATTTTTAATCTGGGGGCTTTGTACAGCAACTGAATCAACCGATTGGACAATTCATATACAGATTGCTTGGCCCAAATCCTGATGGTTTGAAACAAAGAAGCTAGGAGTCCCCATTTTTTTTTTTTTTTGAGACAGAGTCTCACTCTGTTACCTTGGGTAGAGTGCCGTGACATCCTCATAGCTCACAGCAATCTCACACTTTAGAGCTCAAGAGATCCTCTTGCCTCAGTTTTTCTGTCTTTAGTAGAGACGGGTCTTGTTCTTGCTTAGGCTGGTCTCAAACTCCCGAGCTAAGGCAATCCACTGCCTCAGCCTCCCAGAATGCTAGGATTACAGGTTTGAGCCACTGTGCCCAGCCTTCATTTTGGTAATAATCACATACACATACTTAAGTTTTAGAACCACCACTCTGAGAGGAAGGAAGCTATTGGTATTATCTCATGCCCTGTCTTTTCCCTCATGAGTGTAAAGACAAGTCAGTGAGATAGAAAATGCACCAGCTCAAGACTCTGGGAAAGGGTATTCTGTACCTGGGCCTGCTACTTCCAGCAGACCAATCCACATAGGTCCCTAGGCTCCTCCTGTGTCCATGGATTATTGCAGGGTTAAGACAACACAGGCAGACTTTTTATCTCCTCGCCATGTAGCAACACGCAAATGGTATTATTACCAATAGTATTAAACAGATCATATGGTTGATGTTTCAAGTACCATGAAGACTATCTGATATAACAGCCACCTGACAAGGGGTGGCTGAATTTATCAGTGAACATGTTTTTAATATTTGTTAGGATTCAGTATAGCAATAGTTAGCTTTCTGGGTGGTTTTTCTGTTATTTTAAATTTGGAGTCACAGATTATTATTATTATTTTTTTTTTTTGCAGTTTTTGGCCAGGGCTGGGTTTGAACCCACCACCTCCAGCATATGGGGCCGGCGCCCTACTCCTTCCAGCCACAGGTGCCGCCCATGGAGTCACAGATTCTTTGGATCATTGCTCTAGAAGTTATTCTACTACAAAATTTGAAAATAAATTTACATTCAAATTTTTAATAAATCTAGAATGGGATAGAAAACAAAACACATGTCCTTTCTTCATCTGCTTTATTCTTACTCAGAATTAAATTGTGTTATATATTTCAATATTACTATTTCAATAATTTCAAAAAATTGGAAGATACAAAACAAGAAGATTTTTAAATTCTGCCAAGGTGGTTGGATTTATTATTCCATTTTGTTTAGCTTTTTAAGATTAAGCTCATAATCCAAAGGCTTTTAGGTAAATCTCTGACATTTCAAAAGTAGTTAATAAATCAATTAACATAGAGTGGTTACCAGAGACTGGGAAGGTGGGAGGGTACGGTGGGGAGAGGTTGGTTAAAGGTACAAAGTTGTAATAAGACAGGAGGAATATGTTCTGACATTCTTTTGCACAATAGAATGGCTATAGTTAATTGTGGCAATGTAAATTTAAAAAATAGCCAGAAAAGAGGCTTTTACATTTTCTCACTACAAAGAAATGATAAGTGCATGAGGTAATTGATTAGTTAACTACCCTGATTTTGTCATTATATAACCTATACATGTATTGAAATATCCAATTGTACCCCATACCTATGTACAATTATAATGTGTCAATTCAAAATTTAAAAATAAAATGAACAATTGAACATTAATGAATTAAATTGATTACTTCATTAATGTGGAATAGGTAGACTTGAGATTAACCAGGTTAGTTTTATTTTTTTTAGCAAGACTAAACTGTAAGTCCTATATTTTAGTCTATATAATTTTGTTGCTGAAATACATTGGTGTTTAAATGTTTCTTCAGTCTGTTCCTTGCAGAGAATTTTTAATGGAACCCTAGGAGAAGGATGCGTATAATTACATTGCTGCTTGTAGTCTGATTACATAGTTATGCTGTGCAATTCAGAACCATAAAATAGAGCCTGCTGCCAATTGATTCACATTTTTTATT
Source organism: Perodicticus potto (assembly GCA_963574655.1). Taxonomy (NCBI): domain Eukaryota; kingdom Metazoa; phylum Chordata; class Mammalia; order Primates; family Lorisidae; genus Perodicticus; species Perodicticus potto. Next base: position 15,346 of record CAUYRH010067616.1, on the reverse strand, counting down.
GAACTGGACACAGTTTTGTGAACACTGCAGTAACTCTACTATTATATGTCACATATTATTTAATGATTATGGACTGAACTTGTAGGTCTTAAGGGAAACGACTAACAGGGATTCAAAACATGATCTATTTGGCATCAAGAGAATACCGAAAGAACATTGGCATAGCACCTACCTCTCTTTTCCAAGGACATAATCAAGAGAGTTGGAGAACCCACACCACCCACAGTTCCCAGGTGGCTACAAAATAAAAGGATCATTATTGGATAGCCTAGCAGAGTTTCATGATGTTTCAAACAAACTGTCCATGACCACTTTTCTAGTATAGAAACATCAAGCAGCTCATTCCTGACATTTAAAAAAGAGACTAGCTAAATCATTTTCAAAGGAAGAAAGTTATCTCATGTAAGGTGGAGATAAAACAATTTCTATTGTTTTTGCTGTGGCTGCTGCTGCTGTTTTTCCCTTGCTCTTGGCAAAGCAAATATTTTTACTTTGAAATTTAGAGTGACTATTTTCTTTCTTTATGTAAGACATTACATAATTTGGTTACTATAAGCCTAAAGTTAGCAAAATTGTGGTTCCAGTAATTAATAGAAGCTGGTTACATTTTTTTCCCCAAATTTAATGTATTTCAGTCTGTTTGCAAATATTTTTGGTAATGGTTTGACAATTTTGATGGGCATAACTGGTTTTGATACAATAGTATTAAGAGAATAAATATATTTATTTTAAAGTTACTTAGACATAATTATATGGGAAAATGTGATTGGAATAATCTATAATGGATAAATGCATAATAGTTGAAAGTTAAAAAATATACCACATTCAGCAAAAAAAAAAGATTTTTTCAGAGATATAAAACTTTACCACTCAGTTTGAATTTTATTCTGTATTCCCTAATCCACCTGTTTTTTTAAATAATAGCTTTATTGAAATATAATTCACATACCATAAAATTTATCCCTTTAGCAGTTTATACTGTGTCAAAAGTTGAACAATCACTATCATTACCATGTAACTTAGAACATTTTCATCACTCTCCCCCAAATCCATTACCCATTAGCTGTCACCCATTTTCTCTCCCTCCCTCCATAAGAACCACTAATCTACTTTTTGTTTCTTAAGTGTTTGTTTATTCTGATATGTTATGTAGTCTATGGACCTGGTAACATGTGGCCTTTTTTTTTTTTTTTTGCAGTTTTTGCAGTTTTTCCCTGGGGCTGGGTTTGAACCTGCCACCTCCGGTATTTGGGGCTTTGGCACCCTACTCCTTTGAGCCACAGGCACTGCCCACATGTGGCCTTTTGTAACTGCCTTCTTAGCATGATGCTTTCAAGGTTCATCCATGTTGTAGCGTGTATCAGTAATTCATTCATTTTTTCACCACATGATTTCATTGATGGACAAATAATAATTCAATGTATAAATATAGCACATTTATCCACGGATTAATGGATGGACAGATATTTGTGTTGTTTCGACCTTTGGGGTGTTATGAATAATGTTGCTATGAACATAATGTGTAGGTTTTTGTGTGGCAATGTGTTTCCATTCTCTTGGCATATATCTAGGAGTGGGTGTTTCTGGATCCTATGGTAGCTCTATGTTTAACTTTCTGAGGAGCCCATAAACTATTATGATGCACCACTTTACATTCCTGCCAGCATTGTATAAGGTTTCTATTTTCCCACATCCTTGTTGACACATGGTATTGTCTGTCTTTTTTATTTTAGCCATCCTGGTGATGGGAATTGGTATTTCATTGCTGTTTTGATTTGCATTTCCCTAATGACTACTGGTTTATATGTTTATTGGACATTTCTAAATCTTATTTTTGTAGAGACATCTATGCAATTCCTTAGCCAATTTTTTTTTTTTTTTTGAGACAGAGCCTCAAGCTGTCACCCTGGATAGAGTGCCATGGCATCACAGCTCACAGCAACCTCCAATTCCTGGGCTCAAGCAAGTCTCCTGCCTCCGCCTCCCAAGTAGCTGGGACTGCAGGCGCCCGCCATAACGCCCTGCCATTTTTTGGTTGCAGCTGTCATTGTTGTTTGGCGGCCCGGGCTGGATTCAAACCCGCCAGCTCAGGTGTACGTGGCTGGCGCCTTAGCCCGCTGAGCCACAGGCACCAAGCCAAGAGTGCTTGAAATATTGAGAAGATAGACCCTTAATAATACCCAGAGTTGTCTGTCCATCTGCCCTGGCTAACAGATCTCAGATGCAGTGTTCTGGGGTTTCCACTCCCTCGCCAGCTGACATCTCACGTTTTTGTTTCCCACCTCTGTGCTCACTTTGCCCCCTACCTGCCTCTGGGGCAGCGAGCTGGGACAGCTGCGGCCCCATCTCAGAAATGGACCCGAGCCTCTCCCATACACTTTCTTGCCTCAGTGTTTTAAAACTTAAATCTCCCAACTTGTTTTAGAACCAGGAGTGAGGCCAGGTACAGCCAGACACCTACCAGAAGGCCCAAGTTACTACAAACTAATTCGAGACAGTTTTATGGTGGTAGGGGAAATGGGTGGTTGGTTTCTGTTTTAAATTACTGCTACTTTTCTTTTTTCTTTTTTTTGTTAGAGACAACGTCTCACTTTATCACCCTTGGTAGAGTGCCGTGGCGTCACAGCTCATAGCAACCTCCAACTCCTGGGCTTAGATGATTCTCTTGCCTCAGCCTCCTGTGTAGCTGGGACCACAGGCGCCCACCACGCCTATTTTTTTGTTGCAGTTTGGCTGGGGCTGGGCTTGAACCCACCACTCTTGGTATATGGGGCCGGCGCCCTACTCACTGAGCCACAGGCGCTGCCCTACTGCTAATTTCAGGAAGATGATAATGGAAAGGAAGGGAAAACAATAACATTTCATATATGAAAGATTACATTTAAGTCATTGCAACAAAACTGATTTCAACTAAACTTAAAAATAGCTTTGCTATGAACTTACAAATTATAACACAAATACTAGCAATCCTACCTTGGATCCATGCAAATACTGGGGCTGGGCATTAGGTTGCTTATCTCTTTGAAATTCCTGAGAAAATGGCAATACTGTCCGAACAAACCTAAACAAGAAAGATTTTAAAAAGAAAAAGATAACCAAATTTAATGGTAGTTCTTTTTTTTTTTTTTTTTTTGAGACAGAGCCTTAAGCTGTCACCCTGGGTAGAGTTTCCTGGCATCACAGCTCGCAGCAACCTCCAACTCCTGGGCTCAAGCGATTCTCCTGCCTCTGCCTCCCAAGTAGCTGGGACTACTGGCGCCCGCCACAGCTACCACCCGGCTATATTTTGTACAGCCATCAGTTGTTTGGCGGGCCCAGGCTGGATTCGAACCCACCAGCTCAGGTGTATGTGGCTGGCAACTTAGCCACTTGAGCCACAGGCGCCAAGCCTAATGGTAGTTCTTTAAAATTCCAAAAATTTCCATAACCTCTCTATTAAAAGCTGCCTCCAACTCAACTGATACAATCATCAAATAGAGAAATCCTGATCAGTCAAAAACCACAGAATGAATCACATATAAATTCTTGGGCTTAAGTATTTATTTATTTATTTGTAGAGACAGAGTCTCACTTTATTGCCCTCGGTAGAGTGCCGTGGCGTCACACAGCTCACAGCAACCTCCATCTCCTGGGCTTAGGCGATTCTCTTGCTTCAGCCTCCAGAGTAGCTGGGACTACAGGCACCCGCCACAACGCCTGGCTATTTTTCTGTTTTGCGGTGTGGCAGAGGCTGGGTTTGAACCCGCCACCTTTAGTATATGGGGCTGGGACCCTACTCAATGAGCCACAGGCACTGCCCGAATTACATATAAATTCTAAATACGATGTGATAAATTCTGAAATACGATGAATGTATACAAAGCTCAGGAGCTGCAGTGGAACAACTAGTACTCTTTACCCTATAAATAGTCTTCAAACTCAGGGAAGGAGTCTGGTCTGCAGGTACCAGAACCATCAAGCCCACCCCAATCCTCGGATAACAGGTAACCAGCTTTGCTGTGCCTCCAGAAGGTGATGACTATGGGGCTGGCAGCCTGTGAGAAAATGTGCCGTCACAGCTGCTCAGATCTCTAGTCATAGGCTATCAGGGAGGACAGGTTCGCTCAAGTACTTAGGACTGACTGTACTGGTTTAGTCTAGAGGCCTCATCTTGACAATGGATTAGGAGTCATTTAAAATCAAACGCTTAAATTTTCTTTTCTTTTTTTTTTTGAGACAAAGTCTCATTGTGTTACCCTGGGTAAAGTGCTATGGCATCATCACAGCTCAAGCAACATAGTTTGCTATCTCAAGGACTTCTTTGACACCTACCCCAAAACACCCATTTGAGTGCAGGTTACACATTTACTGTGCCTGACTACAGCCTCCATTTGGTCATAGCTTCATAGGACTTAATCATGTCTACTTTGCTTGAATAATCAAGGTAATTCTGGCCTTTTTAGATCATGGAAACGTTTGTTGGTTTGTTTGTCAATTTGTCAATGCATGGTTGTGTATATGGGTACTTTTGAAATATGTTTTCCCTACATGGTCCGGGCTAGTCTTTGGTGGCTTTTTAGCCTAGAGAACAGCAACCTCCAATTCCAGGTTTCTGGCAAACCTCCTGCCTAAGACTCCCATGTAACTATGAATACAGGTGCCTGTCACAATGCTTAGATAATTTTTCACTTTTTTTATTTTTATTTTTAACATGTATATGTGTTTATTAGGTTTCTACTTTTTGTCTTCACAGAATTAAAAAGGCTTAAAATTTAATAACAATAACAATGTTTAAGAAAAGAACTAGATAAGGACTCACTTTTTCTTATTTATTTATTAATTTATGGCAGTTTTTGGCCGGGGCCAGGTTTGAACCTGCCACCTCTGGTATATGGGGCCGGTGCCCTACTCCTTTGAGCCACAGGCGCTGCCCGGGACTCACTTTTTCTTAGAGACATGTTGTGACACTTACTCTGTCTATTCTCAGCACCCCCTCATTCAAGAACTCCACTCATCTCAGCCTGCCAGAAGGCTAGGATTACAGGTGTGAGCCACCACATTTGGTCATTTTCTCTTTCTTTGTTTCCTTCTCTCCCCCTTCCCTTCACCATCCCTCAATTTATCCTACTTCCCTGTAATTACATCTCTCTCATTGGCTTGCCTTCTCCATTCTTGTCTGTCCTTCATTCCTTTCTTTCCTCTATCTATCCCTCTACACCTTACGGGAATCTTTTTTTTTTTTGAGACAGAGCCTCAAGCTATCACCCTGGGTAGAGTGCCGTGGCATCATAACTCACAGCAACCTCCAACTTCTGGGCTCAAGCGATTCTCCTGCCTCTGCCTCCCAAGTAGCTGGGACTACAGGCACCCGCCACAATGCCTGGCTATTTTTTGGTTGTAGCCATCATTGTTGTTTGGCGGATCGGGGCTGGATTTGAACCCGCCAGCTCAGGTGTATGTGGCTGGCGCCTTAGCCGCTTGAGCCACAGGCGCCAAACCGGGAATCTTCTCTACTAAGAAACAAACACACTATACAAGTGATCCCTGAATAGGTACACTTAAACGCTATACTTGAAATGGGTGAATTGTGGAGTGTATGAATTATATATGAATAGAGTTGTTATCTTTTAATCTACAGGCTCCTGTCTATGAGGGAAATAGACAAAAAAATTCATCAAAACATAAGCATGGATGAGCACCACAGCTGACACCTATACTCACAGCAATTTCAGAGGCCAAGTCAGAAAGATTCCTAGAAGCTAAGGGGTGTCAGACCAGAACGAGCAACTTAGTAAGAATGCACATGTCCTAAACATAAGTGCAAACTTCCCCAGTAGTGGTGGCATGGTCATGTACTTTTAGCTGCTGAGAAGGATAATGTCAGGAGGATCACTTGAGTTTAGCAGCTTGCATTTCCTTGAGCTATGATGGTACCAATGTATTTTTCTGGGGCAAAGAGGGAAATGCAGTATGAAATCTGTAAGAGATATTACTACATAGGTGCAGGAAAAGTCTGGCAGCATACAATATATTTTGTACATGTATTCGAAATGGGATTTATTACCAGGATTGCCTGTCTAGTTCAGTACGGGAAAATCAACTAAGAGAATACACAACCTTAACAACCTCGATCTCTTGGGCTTGAGCAATCCTTCTGCCTCAGCCTCCCAAGTAGCTGGGACTACAAGTGCCCACAATGCCCCTCTAGTTTTTCTATTTTTAGAATAGATGGGGTCTTATTCTTGCTCAGGCTGGTCTTGAACTCTTGAGCTCGAGCAATCCACTTGCCTTGGCCTCCCAAAGTGGTGGTATTATAGGTATGAGACACCACATCTGGCCTCAAATGCTTAACTTTTGCAGCATAAACATCAAACGTGGCTATTATTTTCAAACTGGAAAGGATTGACTAAACATATAAAACTTTTGCAAAGAAGTATAACAAAGATAAACTTGTGGATCTGCTAATTATTTAACTCTAAGAACTTGATGAACTTATATTGTACTTTAGAAAATAAAAAAGGAAGCATTTGCCCAAACACAGCTATACACGAAAAGAGTTATGTCTGAGGGTGCCCTCGGCCCACACCACAAGTGCCTGTGTTCAGACAGGATGCGCAGGGCATAAGGGCGGCTGCTGGGCCAGCTCTGTGCCCACCACAGCACTGCTGCCAAGCCCATCAACAGCAGCCCTGAAAGTCACCTAAATAATTCCCCAGCAGAAAGTTGCATGTTTCCCTGCTTGGTGTGATTCTGTCAAAAGGATCCCGGATTACTGTGCGTCAGTAAACCAACATCTGGCACAGCACTCAGTGCTGGAAGGATGTGTGTCTGTGTGTGTATCTGTGTGTATCATATGTGTCTGTGTATGAGAACATGTTATCTCCGTGTATCTGCAGGTGACTGTCTGTGTGCATATAGCTGTGCGTATGTGTGTATCTGCATTAGTGTGTGTGTGTGTTTTCATGTGCGTGCCTTGTGTTCACACACCTGTTTCAGGAACTTTCCAGTAGGAGGCACCAAGGTTAGGGTGATGCTTAGAAAAGGGAACTCAGTTCCCCAGAGGCCCCTAAGCTCTGCTCACACTGTGGGAGGCCCCTGAAAGCATCATACCTGCAATGCTGCACCCAGTGGTCAAACTCTGTCCACCTCTGATTGGGGCATGTGGGGAATAAGAGGAAGCAGAAGGAGCTGAGGACAGGGAACAGCAGACTGGTAGCAGCCTGAGCAGTGCCATGGGGCAGCACGCTCACCGGTTGGTGGAGCCATTGTAGCAGTAGTTGGGCAGGAAATCGTAGTTGAGCTCCCAGAAGACATGGAGGGTGATTCTCCCATAGGGTGCGGACACGTTGTGGTTGGCCTCCCGGAACATGGCGTCAAAGCTGTCCAGGGTCAGATACCGGCTCAGCAGCTTATGGGTCATGCGGTTGATTTCTAAGAGGCCGTCCAGCTCCTGTGGGACCACAAAGACAGGGTGTGGGGACAGAGCTGGGCGAGGCAGGAAGCAGGCGCCTCCATCTGATTCCCCCCTCAGACCTCCAGGTCTTAGCAGGGGCTGCACCAAGGTGGCTGCCAGCGAGGGTGACCTGAGGCAGCGACGTGAGCTTACCTCTCACTGTGCCCTCTACACGGCCCTCAAAGTGCTCCTTCCATTCTGTGGTTGCCTCACTGGGCCACTGTCCTTTCTCTGCTGCAGTCACCTCCAGACACCCACAAGGGCACAGTCTACATGCTGCCTATCAGCACACCATTCCAGCTACCTCCACCCCTTGCAGCACAGCACAGCCTGCCACAGCAAGTCCCAGCTGAATCAGCTCTCCCTGGGGGTTATGTAAAAGCACAGGCAGAGGGCCGGGCATGGTGGCTCATGCCTGTAATCCTAGCACTCTGGGAAGCTGAGATAGGTAGATTAACTGAGCTCAGGAGTTCAAGACCAGCCTGAACAAGAGTGAGACCCTGTTTCTGCTAAAAAAAGAAAAACTAGCCTGGCATTATGGCAGATGCCTATAGTCCCAGCTACTCGGAAGGCTGAGGCAAGAGGATCCCTTGAGCACAAGAGATTGAGGTTGCTGTGAGCTATGACACCATGGCACTCTACCAAGGGTGACAAAGTGAGACTCCAACTCGAAGGAGAAAAAAAAAAGCACAGGTGGTGGCAGAGCTGGCAAGCACATTCTCTAAGGGCCCCAGAAATGCTCATACTGACTACCCTATGCCAGCCTCATCTGCACTGTCCAAGGCTGCAGCCAGTGCCGAGGGTACAGCACACACCAGACCCCAGTTCAGTATGAAGGGCCAGCATATCACATGTCTCTCTCAATAAGACCATTGTAGGGAGGATGCAGTGAATCGGTAATTTGGGAAAACACAGGGTTAAATAAAAGATATTAGTAAAAATAATTTCACCTACTGCTTTTTCCTATTCTTTTTTTGAGACAAAGTCTCACTTGGTCATCCTTAGTTGATAGAGTCTCATGGCATCATAGCTCACAGCAACCTCTAGCTCTCAGGCACAAGCCATTCTCTTGCCTTAGCCTCCTGAGTAGCTGGAACTACAGGTGCCTGCCACAACACCAGCTATTTTTAGAGATGGGGGTCTCACTCTGGTTCAGGCTGATCTCAAACCTGTGAGCTGGGGCAATCCGCCCCATCTCAGCCTCCTAAGTGCTAGGGTACTTTTTCCTATTCTAACATGACAACAAGTAAATTTCAAAATTGCATTACAATGCAATTGAATGGTATAGTGTCGGTCAAAGCCTCTACAAACAATTTTACTCTAAATCATATTTGACCAATAACAGGTGAACCACTGAGGTGCCATGCTAAGTTATGCTTGCAAAGAGAAACAGCCATGGGTCTGAGTCCCTGCCTGTCTGATCTGGGGAAGGACCCAAAGACCCTCTTGTTCCCTGGCAGAGAAGGGTTCACAAGCACCATGCCCACCATCCCCAGTGCAACCCTGAGGCCCTCCCATTCTGGCTGAAGCTCATTCCACAGCAAAGAACCATCTTCCTTGAGTCCTTCCACTTTGATGACTATCTGTCTGCAGTCTTTATTCTTAAAAGATCTGTTTGGCTGGCTCCCAAGCCTCGCTTCACACTTCCTTTCCTTGGCTATGGCAAAGGGCTGAGGACAACTGGATCTTCTTTTCCTGACAGCTCTGCTCAGACAGCCAAAGGGATTTTTCTTCTCTTCAATCAGAAGTATCTGTTCTGATACTTTTACTACAATCTCTTGGTGTTGGCCAGTTTGGGTCAGTTTCCCAGGTATGTGATATATGCTTTTAACATACACTTTCAAGTTTATTTTTTTTTTGAGACAGAGCGCAAGCTGTTGCCCTCAGTACAGTGCCGTGGCATCACAGCTCACAGTAACCTCTAACTCCTGGGCTCAAACGATTCTCCTGTCTCAACCTTCCAACTAGATGGGACTATAGGCACCCACCACAATGCCCAGCTATTTTTTTGGTTGCAGCCATCATTGTTGTCTGGCAGGCCCGGGCTGAATTTGAACCCACCATCTCGTGTGTATACTGGCGCCTTACCACTTGAGCCACAGGCGCCGAGCCACTTTCAACTTTTGTTGAAAAATAAATGTAGTCTATTCCACTCAGTTGTTCTTCAGGGACCTCTATGATGTGCGTGATGTGATGGGTCTCTGTTTTCTACCTTCGACATCACTTCTTCTCAAGTCCTTTTTTCCTCTGTCTGACTTCTTCTTGATTTAAAACATTTTCCTCCTTGGATTTTATTTCTCCTAAGTCATCATCCATTATGTTCTTTTTACTGTAGTTTTCATTTTTGAGACACCACCACCTCCGGTATATGGGGACGGCGCCCTACTCCTTGAGCCACAGGTGCCACCCTTTTCTTTAGTTTTTAATTCTTTCATCAGCCCCAACATCTTTTATTTTGGAAACTCTCTTTCCAGGCGTGGCGGCTCACACCTGTAATCCCAGCTCTCTGGGAGGCCAAGGCAGGTGGATCCCTTGAGCTCGAGTTCAAGACCAACCTAAGCAAAAGCGAGATCCTGTCTCTACCAAAAAAGAGAAAAACTAGCTGGGCATCGTAGTGGGTGCCTGTAGTCCCAGCTACTCTGGAGACCGAGACAAGAGGATCACTTGAGCACAGGAGTTTGAAGTAGCTGTGAGCTAGGCTGATGGCCCAGCATTCCAGCCTAGGCAACAGAGTGAGACCCTGTCTCAATAAAATCAAAAAATAAACACAAAAACTTTATTTTCTCCAATTGCCTTATTTCCAGATTTTTCAAAATTCTGAGTTATATTGTTCCTTCACAGCAACTACCACTTTTTGAATTTCTTTTAGCTCATTTTGAAAGATGAAGGTTACAGTTTCCTACATTTTGGGGGCATCTTTCTCATGTGCTCTTGCTAACTGCAAGAATCACATGATACATTTTAACAGGATGGGGCCACGATCATCATCTATGGCTTGACTGCTAAGTGAAAAAAGCTCTCTCTCACCGTTGGGAAGGAAGGGCCAGCTAGGGCCAATAGGAACAATAGTTGCTACCCCCTGGCTCATCTCTCCTGCCCCTTCCTCCCCCATGCACCTCTGTCTCAGAAGAGAATCTTACTTCATTTGGGTCTAGAGTTCGTGAAGCCTCTGCTCTAGCCCCACCAAACTTCAGCTCACCTCAAGCATCCTTGAATAGCTCTGCAGAAGCCATCCTCTGCGGCCCCCACATGGCAGTAGGAGGTGGAGCCATCAGCCTGGGCTCCCTGAGTTCAGTGGGGCCAAGAGATGGACAACACAGCCAAGTAGTAAAATGGCTGCCCCAGGTGCCCTGACATGGACAAAAGTGAACAGGGTAAATTCTCCTGCTACACTTCCCAGTGGAAATGGACATGTAGCCACTTATCCCAGTGACCAGTCCATTTGGGGTTACTGGACACTGGGTCTCAAATGACATTAATTTGTTATGATTCAAAGACACTGTGGTCCAGGGTGAGGGGAAGCCTAGTGGGTCCATGGAGCTGTGACTTGAATCCCCCCTACTCCTCCAGAGGACCAGCACTCCAGAGCAGCAGGGCCAGCGAGGTCTCAGATAGGCTTCTGCAAGCCTCTCTCCCACCTCCTGCAACACTCCAGTCACGTCAGCTTTCTTCACTGGCTCCTGTGCCTCTTAAGCTTCTTCTGCTTCCTCGAGTCTTACTTTTCTATTCCTCAGCTCAGACATTTTCTAATGTCCTGTATTTGTGTTCTTTAATCCTATCTTCTCCTATATTCAAATTGCCATAAACTCTTCAAAAAACATGTGTTCCCTGCATAGAATACCTATTTCAAACTTTTTTGTAGCTTCTAATTCTCTAAAGAAATTCTCCCTTTCATGGTCTCCTTTATCCATCATTTCTCCAGCTTCTCGGGCAGATTAACCACAATTACTGCTAACCCAGTATCACCAGAGAGATGTCTCTATTGTTGCTTTTTGCTCTTGCATGTGGTCACAGGATCTTGCCATTACATTAATAATTTTTGCCTGTAGTCCCAGCTACTCGGGAGGCTGAGGCAAGAGAATTGCCTAAGCCCAGGAGTTGGAGGCTGCTGTGAGCTGTGTGACACCACGGCACTCTACCAAGGGCGATAAAGTGAAACTCTGTCTCTACAAAAAAAAAAAAGATTTCCTTACATTAATAATTTTTTTTTTTAAGACACGGGGTCTCACTCTGTCTTCCAGGCTGGAGTACAGTAGCTCACAACAGCCTGACAACTCCTAAGCTCAAGTGATCTCCTGCCTCAGCCTCCCAAAGTGCTGGGATGACAGGTATATACCACTGTGTCCAGCCTTGTCTACTGATTTTTAGTTGAGTATTAAGCAATGCATATTCAGAGAACTGTGGAAGCTCTCAAAGAAGTCATTGCCACAAAGCACACCCTGCCTTTCCCTATGAGGCAGACCAGGCTGGGGCCTAAGCACTGGCTCTGATCAGGGTGGAGCAGAGTATAGGCTGGGCTGCAGTTCCAAAGACCCTAACTCCAATTTGGCCGCCAGGAAGCTTTCATTTGAGAATCCAGTGAGTCTCTGACCCTCAGCATGGAGAGACTATAGGAATTCTGCTCTGGATTTGGGGATCCTACCGCGTACTTCTTCAGCCTGATGCTCTGTACCTCACCAGAATCTGGCAGAGTCCTCTAGTGAGACCTAGGGACCCAGTCTGCAGCGTGGTCACTGGAGGCCTCACAACCACCCAAAGCTCTGCACCTTTTCTATCCCCTCAGCAGGGCCTTCAGTCTGGGCTGCACTGGGATTCCCAGCCTCTGAAGCTTGTGAAGAGCTGGAAAATGTGCAATGGAAAATCAATTAAACCCTAAGATCACTGCTGAGAGGTATGCCCTCTCTGGAGACTTGCAGTTCCTTTTTTCCTTTTTCAAGACAGAGTGTCAAGCTGTTGCCCTTGGTAGAGTGCTGTGGCATCATGGCTCACAGCAACCTCAAACTCTTTTGCTCAAGTGATTCTCTTGCCTCAGCCTCCCAAGTAGCTGAGACTACAGGCGCCCATCACAACGCCTAGCTATTTGTTGCATTTGTCATTTAGCAGGCCCGGGCCAGGTTCGAATCCACCAGCCTTGGTGCACGTGGCTGGCGCCCTACCCACTGAGCCAGTCTTGTAGTTCTAAAGGGGCTTCTGCACTGTAATTTCTGTGTTTTATTCAGCTTTCTAGGTGTCCTCCACAGGACTGCTGTAAGCCACTGCACCTATTCCAAGTCACAGGTCAGGGTCACACAGAAGGATCTCCTGCTCTTCACCCCCGCAGGAAGGCCAGTCAACCCAGCAGTGGGACTCTGTTCTCACTTACCCATTTAAGTGCTTGATTCTGCTCAGTTCCTCTGACTTTTGTTTTTTGCTTTAGGAGAAAGTCCATGCTGTTTTAGTTATGACTGATAACACAATCTAACATCTGGTTTTTCTCTGTTATCCTTGTCAAAGTCAGGGTAGCACTTGATAATCTTGATGATTTATTTTACAAAACAAACTTCAGAATTATTTTACAAAATTCTATAAAATCTTAAAAAATCTAGCAGGGTTCAAATCAGATCTATGGACTAATTGGGGGACCAATCTTTACTATTTCCATTTAAGAAAATGCTTTTTTTCCAATTTACTCATTATGCTTCATTTGCATCAAGTTTGTAGATTGCTTTGCATAAATTTTATTACATCAGGTTGATTTCTAAAAATATACATTTTTTGAGATTATTGTGATAAAAAGTTGAAAAATGTTTACCTATTAACTAATTACTATTAATTGCTATTAAGTAGTGTGATATCTTTTGCTGCAGTTTATTTGATATTGGGATTATTTATTCTTTCAAGTCAATCAACAATTTTGAATACTATGGGCAGTGCCTATGGCTCAAAGGAGTAGGGTGCCGGCCCCATATATTGGAGGTGGTGGGTTCAAACCCAGCACTGGAGAGAAACTGCCAAAAAAAAAAAAAATACTACAAGGTGACGCAGAAAAAAAACAGACTCAGGATAAGTCAAGTCAATTAGTGAACATCTTTTGTTATCTATACAAGAATTAGACCAACCATGAGTTCATTTTATCAATAAGGACACAAATAAAATTAGTCTTAGTACTTACAACTATTGATGTTAGGTCTTCACTTTCAAATCTTCCAATCGCCAGTTCCAGAGACTTATACATGGCTGCTGAGACCCACTGGGTGATGAGACGGTTGAGGTCTACCGATCTGCCCAGGAGCTGGGGGAGGGAAGAGGAAGGGACACAGGGGAAGTGTGAACTCAAAAGTCGAACAAGTGAAAAAAACAAAAATTTTCTATTTCAAAAGACATAATTTAACTGTAGGACATTATGGTAGAAATTTAAACAATTTAAGTGAAATGATATGTGTGTGTATAATAATTCTACTTACCCTACTATCCTGGAGCTAAAATTCTACAAGTATCATTTGCATTGAATTTGCACCTAAATCTTGAGACAGAACCCTGAGCCTCTCCAGGGCCCTGGCACATCTATGTCTGTCTCCAATGGCACCTAACACATGGTATGGTTTCGACTTGTCTAATTTTGCACACTATAATTCCCTCAACATTTGCATGTCAGTAAAATATTTGATGTCACTTTTGCATATGAGACTTAGTTTAGCAGGATACAGAATCCTGGGCTGAAAACTGTTTTCTTTAAGAAGGTTAAAGCCAATGTACACCCTTCTTCTGGCTTGAAAAGTTTCAGCTGAAATGTCTGCTGTCATCCCAACATTTTTCCTTTTGTAAGTAAGACTTCTCTTACATCTGGTTGCTTGCAGAATTTTATCACTCATATTGACTTTGGCAAAGTTAATTACAATGTGCCTAGCAGATGCTTTGCTTGGATTGAGTCATCCTGGGGTTTTGAAACTACTATGTGAATTTCTGTGCAATGCCGGGAAATTCTCTACCATGATGTCTTGAAGTAGAGCTTCAGTGCCTTTGGGACCATCCTCTTCTTCAGGAATCCCTGTAATTCAAGAATCCTATAACTCTCTCAGGGAATATTTTGGTTTTGTTCTCTTTTTTTTTCCCCTGCCTCTTTGAATGATTGGGTTAGTTCAAAAGCCTTGTTTTTGATTTCTGAAATTCGTTTTTCTCCATGTTCTAAATTTCTTGAGACAATTTTGGACTAATCTTTGGATCTCCTTTTCCATCTTCTCCTCAATTTCATCCATCTAATTTGCCATACCTATTCTCAATTCTATTTCTCACATTTCAGCAATCTCTGTGTCAATAGTAATTTCTGCTATCTCCCTTGTAATCTCTTGCAGGAGTTGATCTTGCTTTGATTTTTCATGTTGCCAGGATTGTTCTGCTGGTTCTTTCCCATGTGTATTTTCAGATTTTTTTTATATTAATTATACTTTCTTAGCTGAAACATTAGGTTACCCCTAACTAGCTATTGAAGAGTTAATCTAATTGGGGACCCTTAGGCAGTAGCCTAGAAACCGACTTGCAATTAAAACTGCAACTCCTGGCTCGGCGCCTGTGGCTCAACGGGCTAAGGCGCCAGCCACGTACACCTGAGCTGGCGGGTTCGAATCCAGCCAGGGCCTGCCAAACAACAATGATGGCTGCAACCAAAAAATGGCCGGGCATTGTGGCGGGCGCCTGTAGTCCCAGCTACTTGGGAGGCTGAGGCAAGAGACTCGCTTGACCCCAGGACTTGGAGGTTGCTGTGCGCTGTGATGCCACGGCACTTTATCCAGAGTGCCAGCTTGAGGCTCTGTCTCAAAAAAAAAAAAAAAAAAAAAAAAAACTGCAACTCCTTTTTGGGGATGCAGCGTAAGTCTCTGAGGGCCAACTTAGCTTTTTTAAGTTTGGGTCAGACAGCCCTGCGGGGGCTTCTGGGTG
>CAUYRH010067614.1:0-22171 GCA_963574655.1 Perodicticus potto | reverse complement strand
TCTTAATACCAGTAAACTTGTACTTTCATATGTTTTTATGTTACTAAGTAGTATCCTTTTGTTTAAGCTTAAAGAACTCCTTTTATTATTGTTTTGTAAGGCAGATCTAGTAATGATAAACTCTCTTTGCTTTTTTAAGTTGGGGAAAGTATCTATTTCCATTTCTGATTATGATGGTCTTGTTGAAATATTCCAGCTGAGCCTATTTGGAGACACTTGAACCCCATTAACTTAGATGTACCTGTTCCTTTCAGAGTTTACAAGTTTTCACTTATTATTTTTTGAAATGAACGTCCTTGTCTTCTTCATTCTTCTACTTATTCTATAATGTGAATGTTAGCTCTCCTGACAGTATCTCAGAAATCCCCTAGGCTTTCTTCATTTCTTATTTTCTTCTTCTTTTTTCTCTTCTGACTGGAATTTTTTTCTTTTTAGTATTTAAAAGTATAAGTTTATTTTATATTAGCAAAGAGGAAGAGATTGGGGAAAGAGATGAGAGCAGAGTGCCGGGAGTGAAAGTAGGGAAGACTGGGGCAGAGGGTGGCCATGCAAATGTCATGGCATCCCCAAAAAAGAAATAAAGAAATGACTGGATATTTTTAAATAAATTTTTCTTTATTTGAAGAAGTCAGCTGTTGATGCTGTATTGAAATTTTCATTTTATTCATTCTATTTTTTAGCTCCAAAATATAAATTTTTTCTTGCTTCTTTTTTATTATTACTATATATGATTGTACTTCTTTTGTTCATGCTTTGCTTTGCGATTTTTTTAAGTTGCTTATTTGTGTTTGTTTATAGTTTAGTGGATTTTAGTAATTATTTTTAATTCTTCATCAGGATATATTTAGATCTCCATTACTTTGGGAACAGTTACTAAGATATTATTTGTTGAAAGAATTAATTATGTCATTTATATTTTTAAGTAGCTCTCTAAAATATTATTATTAGCCACATTTGACATATGAAAAATTGATGTATTTCACAGTCTAAAT
Source organism: Perodicticus potto (assembly GCA_963574655.1). NCBI lineage: Eukaryota > Metazoa > Chordata > Mammalia > Primates > Lorisidae > Perodicticus > Perodicticus potto. The sequence continues at coordinate 21,179 of CAUYRH010067614.1, read as the reverse complement.
TCAAATCTGTTCTTGATATGAAGGTATGCATTCTCATACACTATACTCTATTGACTATAATAATTGTTGGCTCTATCTTTTTCTTGTCTATATATTTAATGTATGTCAGTCTTAACTTTTAAATGGTGTGGTCTTACAGAATATGTATTATAGAAATACATTGACAGAAGGAAGAAGTAAATGCTCAAGGATATAATAAGTATAGATAAAGTTAATGCCTTTGTAATTATGAGTATTCTGGGGACTCTAAGTATTCTTATGTATTATTTGGTATTTAAATTAAGGACAGTATATTTACTAAGTATTATACGAATAATTTGTTTTTATTTTGTGCTTTTATTTTCATACTTTTACTTCAAGACTATGTTAATGTGCAGTTCTGTAAATGAACAAGATTTTGTGGGTTAGTGTAGCATTAAGGATTGCAATATGATTTAGATTAATTTTAAAATTTATATATTTTAATATCATTATACATATACATGTTAAATGTCTCAATTTGAAAGAAGTTAAACACTATTTTAAATTTTTCTACTTCTTTTATTAATGATTTAAGAGAACATTCATTGGCGAAAGGAGAGTCTCTTCAATAAATGGTGCTGGAGAAAATGTATATCCACATACAAAGGAATGAAATGCAACCTATATCTCTCACCATACACAAAAATAAAATCAAAATCGATAAAATTTAAAAGTCAGAACTGATACTGTGATTCTATTAGAAGAAAATTTGAGGGAATGCTTCAGTGTATTGCTCTGGGCAAAGAATTTTTGGGTAAGATTCAAAGGCATAAACAAATAAAACAAAAATAGACAAATGGAAGTACATTTGGCTAAAAATCTACTGTAAAGCACAGGAAATAATGAACAAAGTGAAGAGAGAACCTACAGAATGAGAGAACATATTTAGAAGCTATCCATCTGAGAAGGGATTAATAATCAGAATATTTAAGAAACTAAACTCATTAATTACAATAGAATCAAATTTAAAGGAGCAAATGACCTGAATACACACTTCTCAAAAGAAGACATAGAAATACCCAATAGGCATATGAAAAAATAATTGCTTCACATTAGTAATCATCAGAAAAATTTGTAATCAAAAGCACAGTGAGATATCATTTTACCTCAGTTAAAATGGCTATTTTCAAAAGACAGTAAGTAACCCAGTCTGGTGAGGAGGAGAGAAAGGGGGTGCTAGCACACCACTAGTGGCATTGTCAATTAGTGCAACACCATGGAAAACAGTATGCAGTTTCCAAAAAACCTAAAAACAGATCTGCCATATGATTCATTAACCCTTCTTGTGGGTATATATCAAAAAGAAAGCAAATCAGTATATTGAAGAGTTGGCTTCACACCCATGTCTATAGCAGCTCTTCTCAGTAGTCAAAATACAGAATCAACCTAAATGTCCACCAATGAATGAATTATACAGAAATTGTGATATACATCCCATAAGCACAATGGAATATTGTGTTTTACTCTAGTTAGCCATGATAAATAAAGTTCTATCATTTGAAGCAATATCAACGAAATCGGATGTATTTTGTTAAGTGAAATGTTTAAGACAATGAAAGATAGATATCATATGTTCTCATTAACATGCAGGCGCTAAAAAAGTTTATATAACGGAGGTGGAGATTAGAATGCTGCTTGCCAGAGCTTTTTCTTTTAATCTGTTAAAAATGTCATATGTGTATTTTTCTAAAACATATTATAACCTGTTATGATTATTACTAAAATGTCATTGAAAAATTTATTATTCACTAACTTTGTGGATTTGTATCAATGATTTTTAACAATGTGCTATATATGAGCTTGGTTGTGAAACAAAGATACATTTTATAATCTACAAGTACTATGACACTACCTTTTGAATTTTGATTTATATTTTCATAGTCGTGTTATTTCTTGTTAAAGTTTTTCTGCTATTTTTTTGAACACTCTGGCTTCTCCATTTCTCTGTCTGTTACTCTTCTAATGCCTCTAAGAAACCTCCCAAACATTTACACAATTGCTCTCACTTGGTTCCTAGACCCCCAATACAGAAGTAGGATGTATAAAGATATTTGGGAATTACTGTGATATGGTCACATTAGAAATCCAGTATCACCTGGTATGTAGAAGACGCTGTTTAGTATCAAATAGTGTTCCCAAATATTGTCTCTGCACACTTTTATATTTTCTTTTAAAAAATTACCCTCATTGACACCAATATTTAGCATCTTTTTTTGTTTGTTTGTTTCCAAGTTCCTTGAATCAGTGGGATTATGGAAAAGACTCATAGCTTCTACTGCCTATTTTAAACCACCTTTGTTGTAAATGGAAGAATTGCAATTGCCATCATTGTCTCATTCAGGACTTGAATTCATAAAAAATCATTGATTTTAGTTTGCTTTGTTTTCTGGTTCATGTAGTTTTTTCTATGTTGTAGGTAAAGCTGCCTCTTTCTGCCTTTTTTCAATAATGGATCGATCTGTGTTTGAGTAAGAGTATATAGCAAAAAGTGAACTGACAATACTCCCTTTTGAACAACATGCTAAGACATGTTGATGTGTGTCAAGGCTATAAAGGCAAATCTTTGTAACTGACAAGTTTGATAAGGTTGTGAAATGATGCTGAATGCCTATCAGCTTCTTTCATCAGTCATTTTTCCATTTTTACTCTTTCTGTACTATTGGATTCAGTTGTACTGTTTGGAATAGAATATACACAAGGTGCAATTAGAATTTTCAAGAATTTTTTTTTGTAAAATTATGGATCAGCTTTGGAGTGGTGCACTTAATTTTCAATGTCCCCCTTATCCTGCTAGAATGTTTTCTTTGAAAATAGGTCTGACTTATGTAAAGATTCATAATCCACCTAAAAATCACTCTGGACATTTTTACTATCATTCTCAAGACTCCACAGTCTCCAGTACCTCCTTACTTGTTTTTACATTGCAAAAGACTCTATTACCCTTACCCACTGAAAATGTTAGAGTTACTTCACAGCATAAGATTTTATAGCACATTTTAAGCATATAAAAGTGACATATGTAAATGAATTGAAAGGATTATAAATACGTGTTTACTTGGATGTTAGTCTCAGAAGAACTGAAAAGATTAGATCTTCATTTCCTATCTCAGAGAAGCTCATTTTATAAAAGTAAATGCACTTTTATGTAGTCTTTCCTCATTGATTATTTTTTTTTTAATTTGGTAATTCAATATAACTCTTCCCATTTATAAGGGTTAGCTGACCATTAATGTGGAGCATTTGACATGTGCTGAACGTGTTAATAAAAATTATCACTGACGCATCATATTCCCCAAGCTGTAAAATACAGAACACACAAAAAAACTGATTAGTCACAATGACAGGATGAAAACTTGAGAATTACTTTTCTTTGCATATCATTTAAAAAATCAATTAGATGGATGCATAGAGATCAATATTATTTAATGCAGTAAAACAAAGAAAGAGTACAGTTCAACTAGCTACTGCCTCCTAACTTATTTTCTTTTTGGGCTGGCAATCTTTGGAGAAGGTATTTAGAAAAACATGTAATAAAGGTCACCTTCATTACAAGAATTGCCTTTTTACTTCTCTTCAGAAGAATGATGCTATCAAATCCAATACACAGTGAAAAGGTACATTATTGGACTATTCTGATATTTTATAAGTAAAATTTTAAAATTTCTCTTTGGCAATAAATCAGAAAAAAAATATTTTACTTTGTCCTTCTCTTTTCTCTTTCCCACAATTTATGGAGTATTTTTTGCAGTTTTGTATTTGCTTGTTAAATGTCAAACCAGGCATTTTGTATTAATTTTGAGATCAATGAATTCCACACAGTCAGATATTGAATCTGTATTTAAAAAATTCTGATATAAATTAATTTCATAATTTATGTTCATAATGTTTTTTGAGGAGTTCCAAGACAACTTTTCACCTATATTATGAGTCTTAGCTTTATAAAACATTATACAAGAAGTAAATTTATGTCTTTCCAATAAAGAGCAGCATTATAAGACATTATAGAGGAAGGATCTCAGCATTTTGAGCAAGTTTAGTATTTTAAGTTTAAATCACTCCCTGACAATTGGCATTGGAGCTGACTTTAGAATGATATGGTATGTTCCTTTGATCAAAGATACTATAAATTATTTTTAAAAGCTAAAAATGTCACAGAAAACAATCACTGAAATGAAACTTTTTACTTTAATAATATCATACTATAACAAGCTGCCAGCATCTGATATGGGAAAGAATAAATAAATGTGGTGATTGCTCTTTATTGACATTATCCCACTTGTCTGTAGTCCTGTCTTTTGGTTTCTAAGAGTGATTTTCTTTTTGTTCTTGAATGACATCAACCCAGAGTCATCCTCTAAGTCACCTTACCCTATTTTTATGGATCATGTGATACTACATTGTTACACAGACTTACAATTCTATGTGTGCTTCCTCCATAATACTAATCATAGACTGCGTTTCAATTTATTTTTGTATTAGATCAATGTCTGACTCTTTAGTAAGATGAAAATATCTTGAAAGAGAGGACTGAGCCTAGCTATGTTTACTGTAATCTTTTTCATAACCAAGCACACTACCAATCAGGTAACAGATACCTATTGATTGGATCCACTATTAAGAGAATCAAACTCTTACATCTACTGTGAAGTAATCTAACATCTTTGTGCTCAGAAATCACACTTCCCACATAAATATTAACATTACTTATTTCAGTAATTATTCCATAAAAAATAGCAACAGTAAAAATTACCTGGTTTTTAAAGAGACATTAATATTTCACAGGCTATCATAATATTCAACACTAATTTTTACACATTCTTTGTCTGGTTGCTTAGCAACACTTTGATTTATATATAATCATTTTGGTTTACAAATATATCTCATTTTATATATTTATTCTTAAATATCTTCTTTGCACTGGTTCCAGATGATACCATCATTTAATAATTCACTTTATATCTACTGTCTACCAAATGTATTTTGTATCTACCAAACAGAGATACTTATTGGCAAAATAAAGTAATAAAGAAGACAAATATCTTTCAGAAAGTTAGCAGGGAAATAAGTCAATGATTGTATTATAATATGATGAATGCTATCTCAGTGCTTGTCAAAGGACATTATAAAAGTGGAGTAGTAGCCACTACTACTCCCAAAATAAAATTCCCAAAATAAAATTCAGGGAAAACTTCCAAAGGATAATACAAGTTGCACACAAACTTTACATTCACTCTGTATGTTAATTATGACTGTAGTGGAAGATATAAATAGGTAAGAGTTGTATGAAAAAATAAAATAGAACTGGGAATGGGCAGCATTTAGAAAGGTCCATAGGAAAGGCTCTTTAGTAACAGATAATTTTTCTCTTCACAAAGAAAATAACTGACTTTCAAAGTCATCCCAACCTTCCTCACTTTCACTCCTTCGGACCTAACCTGATATTGGGTCTTAGGAATTAAACTTCCTCAATAGATCACATGCAAATATTCTCCTTCTGTTTATTGCCTCTGTCACTTGATTGGTTTATGTCTTCTTTACTCTAAAAACCAATAACTATTTATGAGTTCTTTCTTCCTTGTATCTTGAGCACCCAACTATTCTGCAATTTCCGTGTGGCCTTCTCAAAACTATGGTTTCAATCATTAGTCTTCCATGATGTGTTTTTAAGTATTCCAAATACCATTTTAGACAAAAAGAAAATAGTCTTTTCCACCAGAAAAGGTAGCATGAGTACATTCAACATAAAATTGTTGAAAATGGTAGATGGAAATATTGATGTTATTTGTTTCTGTTGAGTAGAAAAATGTGGAGTTGAGAGAGTTTGATGAGAAAGGTGAATGTTTGAAAAATTTAAAATAAAATAAGGAAAAATGTAAAATAAAACAAAACAAGGAAAATATGAAACTACTATTAGTTGTCACAGATGGCATAAACATGATGTGACATTAAGGATTTATAGTGGCTAGATTCACTTTATGTTAGTTTCTCTATTATTTTTTGAAAGCTGCCATTAAAGAATAAAAACAAAAAAGAGCACATGGGGAAAAGTAAATAATGCCCAGTTTAATCCAAAGATGAAATCAAAGGAGCAAGATAATTAAGTGAGTAGTTGTTAAACAAAGAGATGTTTTCCTCTGACAAAGAGTATATTAACAAAGAGATGCTCTCACTCAAAGCATGACACCAGGAAGCAACTCCTGGAGTGTAAAAGAGGACATGTCCATATTTAATATATTATCAACCACAATCACTTATGGATTTCATTTTTATTTTATTATCCATAATTTCTATCTATTTTCACTGACAATCTCTTATTCAGATCATATTTTATTTTCGGTCCGGGAGCATGCAGTGACTTTCTCACAAGGGAGGGAATACATGTTGATATTAAAGCTTATAATGGAGCATTTGGCACAGTGAGGGAGGGCAGCAAGGCCTTTCCTGAGAAAGTAAGAGTTTAGCTGAGGTATGCTTAATAAACAGAGTCAGGTAGGTGAAGAGAGGATGGAAAATCTTCTTTGACAGACAGAATACCCTGGGTATAAACACCCTGTTGTAGAAGGTAGTATGGTATTCATACTAACACTAAAAAGCCAAATAAACTATTTTATTACAGAATAAAAGAGCAGGTCCCAGGTGAAGAGATAGATGAGGGACAAGGTGCGGCTGAAAAGTCACATAGGGGTTTGGTACAGCAAACTAAAGAGCGAAAGGGACTCAGGGATGATTTTCAAACAGGTGTTTACTCTAAGGATGTGGATGTTGCTGTGCAGAGGAAAGGGAATATGTGAGACATGGTTAGTTTAACATTACAAATAAATGATTACAGCGGCAGAATAGAAATTGATAGAGAAGGGAAGCATGGACGCAGACATATCCACAGAAGGCTAATGCATACAAAAAATAGACCCATATTCAATTAACCCATGCCCAACTGGCTTACATGCAAATGATTTATGTTAACTTAGGCTCTTTGGTAGGAGAGGTGAAGAAGATTTCCAAGATTCTGAATTCATTTCATGTTAAAATCAGCAAAACACGTCTGTGGGAGTAAGGGTAGGGAATGTATCAAAAATTCAATGTCCAGCTGCGTTTCTGGCTTCAGTCTTTCCTACTGCAAACCATGGTTGGTGCTCACTGCTACCCCTGTGAAGAGCCTAAAACACTACTAAGATTTGGAAGGTGATATACACACACCAAAAAAAAAAAAAAAAATCAGAAAATTTTTAAAGCATTTATAGCTAAAACACCTAGAATATTATGCCTTTTAAAATGTTTTCTATCACTCCCTAACATGCCCTTTTCTGTAATTAAACTAAACTCATTTGCTTTTCTCTGAGGCGTGATGGATTTATTCATCCCTTGTGTTTCAGCTTATTCTGTCCTTTATCACCTTCATCCTTCCACTTGACTTATACCTATCAAGGCCCCAATGCCCGACTCACACAGCAACTTTTATCGTGACTCACATAAACTGTTATCACCCCACTTCTATCCTTACGCACCCACATCATTTTATAGCGTCAGGAGAACAGTTTTGCATGTTTGTAATTCTCTGGGTCTTTCAATTATGCCATGAATCATGACATCTACAGGAACTAGGACAATTTTCTTTCTAGTACAATAAATAAAATGATCGAATATCCATATATGTCTTTTATGTATGCAGGGTCTGCTAGTCATTCAAATGTGCTACAGCCAATACAATATTTGTTATATAATTCCCACTTCAAAAATAAAAATATTGAAGTTTGGAAAGATTCAACTGCCCACATTAGAATTGATACGTGCAGAGCTAAGATTTGACATTTTTTCCCCTGGCTTTCAAAACATGAGCCCTTACAACTAGAATAATTAAAGAACACTTACTCAAGCCAGTGTTTACTTAGATAGAAGAAATGAATTTCGTTCAGCAAATATCATCAGTTAGTCTTTTAGTCACTGCACGTAATGGATTTGTGACAAGCTATAATATAAAGGAATTAAAATATAATAAATAACTAGAATAATCAGATTTTTAAAAAATGTGCATAGAGTCATGCTAGGAGAATGGGGACGAAAGACCCCATTCTTGGTGAAGGGAAACACCCTCAGAAAAGGAGGAAAACTAAAAAGTAAGCTGAGTAAGTTGGAACAAAGAAAAGTCAGCTAGTTTACATTTAAGCTAGCCATTGCTAGCAAGCTTCTTGCCTTTTCTGAAATTCTAGCCTGTTGGGATACAACTTACAAACACCTTGCTGGGTCTGTGAGCTCTCTGAGGAGAATAATGGTTAAAGAAGAGCCTATGACAAGTCCTAAGAAAAGATACATCTTCTAGGGCATTTTGTGCCCCTTAAACAGACAAAAGTAGATACCCATTGTGGATATTTGCATTTGCCTGGGGCAGAGACTAAGGAGTAGCTCAAGTTCTGAGCTATGGGCAGAAAAGTTTATATACCTTATTGCAGAGGAAAATCCTCTGTGGTGGTGATGGGAGGAAAATGCCTTTCCACCCATTGATCCCTTAGAGAAGATTAATGCCGGTGGTGTTTTACTCCACAGAGAACTAGCAGAGCTTAACACCTCCCTAAAAGTCTGTGTGTGTGACCTCAAACAGGAGACTCTCCCAATACAAGGCTCAGATTTCACATTATTGAAGGACCTGGCATGATCAATTGAGAAACTGTTGACATCTTTGTTCCCTCCCTCATCTTACCTTCTGGGAAAATAGACTTCAATAAAATCAAAATGGAGCAAACACTCTGGGCCATTGCTGGAATCCCAGGACAGGCAATGCACCCGAGCTCCCACTTTTAATTCTACTCTTTGTCTCTTGTTTTTCTTTACTGTCACTTCTAACTCTATATTTCTTCAGTTCATCACTGCCAGTTTCCATAGGTCACAGAGGATGCTGCTCTCGAGGTGGAATGCCAACAATTTGTATTTAACAAAATATAATTTACAATTATGTTAAACTATTAAAAAAAAACTACATAGGTTTTAAAACTTTTAATTTTATTTTAAATTTTTTTAGTTGAAAACAAATTTTGACTTACAGATGAAAGAACCAAGCTGACTCCATTTTGTTAAAACTAACTCATTTTGTTCCATAGCCTTTCGCTAATTCTACCTTGTCCCACAGCCTTCAATTTGCAGCTGCACATTGAAGGTTAATTTATGGCTGCATACCAAAGGGTCAATTTGCAGTCGCATACCAAAGGTGATAGGCAACCTGCTTCCTCCCCCACACCTAGCTCCAGTATGTCTGCCAGGAGCTATAAGGCACCTAACCTCGGCCAGCCATCCTAGTAGTAAATATTTCCCCAGGCCAATTAACCCAGAAAAGACATTGACCAATCCCTTATGCCCCTATCAGCTCTCCCCAGAAGTTCGCCCAACACCCCCTCCTTTTGTTCCTTTCTGTACCCTTAAAACTGCTCTCCCCTCTATGGGTGAGGTTTCTCTATCCTTCTGCTTTGTCATAGACAGGGAGCCTAGCTAGCTAATAAGCTACCTCTTGCTTTTGCACTGGACTTGGTCAATGGGTGATTTATAGGGGGGACCCCACAACTTAGGCACAACACAGAAAATTTGCAAACAAACGTACAGAGAGTATTCATAAACTTGCTGCTTGGCTTCCCTAAATGCTCTTGAGCCCCATCTCCAAGATTCCATAGGAGTTTGGTGAGGCCCTATAATCTATATTTTTAACATAAATCCCAGCTAATTGTGATATAAGTAATTCATAGATAATATTTTGGGATCCATTGTTCTAGAATCAAAAGATTTTGCAGTGCTTACTTTACTAAGTGTATACAAATGTTTGAGTAGGAAATATTTACATTGTCCTGTTACTGGTAATCTGATTATCACTGGCAGTTCAGAATGTCTTCGCAGTTAACTCCAGAGTTCACATAAAGAATACTAAAGAAAAAAAAAATAGAGGGCATACACTGAAAGAGGATTCCACATAGTTTGTTTTTCCAGACGCTGACTAGAATTTGACAAGGCATACTTATCTCTAGGACTTTAAAAGGAAGTATTTATCTCCAAAAAATTCAGGAACAAAATAGATAGTAATCTTTATGGTATGCCTTGGGAGATATTCATGTATTTTAGATGCTCTTCTCTCTCTATGCTCAATAAGTAAAAATTCAGTCTTTGGCTATTTCTCTGAATCTTTTAATAATATAAAATAGAGTTTTAATTTATTTCAGGGTATCTACAAGGTATAAAGACAACTAATAAAGAAAAGAATTATTTGTATGAACAATCTCTCCATTATAGTGACACTTGCTTACAATTGTATGTACAGAAATATATCAGATATGATTATACCTATCAATTTATAAACATGCTATGAATAGATATAAGTAAATATCGCATTTTTCTTACATTTTTAAAAAGTATACTTTGGAATTAAATATTTATAAATAGCTTTTTTATTTTTGTTCTCCCCCAATCATTCATATACATGTTATTTCATCAATTATTATAAAAAGTGAAATGTGAGCATAACACTTGGCATATACCTTTCTTTTTCATTTTCACTGTCATAAGATTTTTTTAAATTCTATTACATTATCTCTACTTCCTGTTTAAAAAGTGATGTATGTTGAATATTTAAATCAGATCTGACATGTTATATTCATGTTATAGTCTATGGGATATGATGTGAGTTTTGAAATCATAGCTGCCCTGTCAATGTACTAAGTGTTTTCATCTAATACTAAATTTAATCTATGTTAAAAATTAGTAATGCATTTTAGAAATATAATACCATTTTTACCCATTATTGGTAACACGTGAAGTATATAATGCAAAATACATGCTAAGTTTATCTCTTCAATACATAAATGACTACCTACAGGTACAAAAATATTTTTGTATTTATTATTTGATACTTGTGCTTAAACCAAACTTTGCCTAAAAGTTAATGTGTTTTAAGGCAAGTTAATGTTTAAAATATTTTTTAAGGGGGGAGAATCTTATGACAAGTTTTTGTAAGAAAGACTATTCAGTTAAAACTATACGACAAAAGATTAAATATCTGATAGCTATTCAGAGGAGATTCTATCCATTAATGATTTGGGGTTCTGAGTTCAGTTGTTATTATAGTTTCAATTGTCTTAAATTTGTTAGAGCAGTGGAATAGTAGCTCTAAGTAGTTGTCAAAATAATTGTAAAGAGGAAGTACAATTTTAGCAATGTAAGGAATATTTATTTACTATTAAGGGCTTGTGTAGCAAGCCGAGCCCTGTCCTACTGACTGCAGGCCCCATAGAAAAAACAGTTTGGGGATTTTGTACACAACTATGAGGGATACCAGCTCCTTCTTAGAAATGTCCAAGAGTATTAGCTCTGTTTCCAAAACAAAAATGTTGGGTTTCATGGCAGCTATATCCTTTTGAAATTGGCATGCTAAGTTCTGATTGGTAGATTGGTAGGACATTCCCTCCTCTGGTGTGAAAAATCACTTAGGACAAAATAAAGGTGAGAGACACAAGATGGCGGCCTGGAAGCACCATCCTAGTCCTCCTACACAGGAGAGTCCCTCCTAACTAACTCCCTAACTCCTGTCTTTTAAGGTTACTTTAATGTCTTTGCCTTACATTTGTCTGTATACAGACTTTAGCAACGGACTCATTCTTAGCGAAGCAATTAATAAGTTAGCAATTAGTCAATGGGAACAGCCACTACTTACCTGATTCATATACTGGAAGTTAGCATTGAGGACTAATAATAATAAATAATAATAAATAATCTAAGATGGTATTCAAGAAAGGAAAGAAGTGGGGAAAGGGAAAAAAGAACAGCAAAAAAAAAAAAAGAAGAAATTGATGGCACAAAAGAGACAAATAACAGAGAGAGAGAGAGAGAGATCATTTAATGAGAAATATTGACAGAAATAAGAACCAATCTGACCTAAACAACCTTAACATTCCTCTCAGCTTGACTAAGCTATAGGCAGGAAGCTTCCTGAATGTAGTCTCCTGACTTTTCTCTTCTTAGAGTATTTAAACTTGAAATTGCACATTTTTGTCTGTCTTTTGAAGGTAAATCCCCTCCCAGCCTCTGGCCAGTTTTACACCCAGATATTTTTTCAGGGAACTGTGAGAGCCATGCCTTTCAAATGTAACATTTCATGACAAATATTGCCCCATCTGCTAGTCTCAAAAGAAACATAGCAACCAAACTTCACAAGCACCACTTTACAAACACAGATGGTTTGTGTTTTACGAACACACTGGTCAATCTCTCCGAGAAGGGACACTAAGAAAAGGGCTTCAGCGGAGGTGAGAGGAAAATCTGCCCTGCTGAACCAGGATGTCTGAAAGGCCCATAAAATGTGGGCCTGAGGCAACCTAGGGAACCAATTACCAATAGAAACAGACAATCAATTACCAATAGAAACAGACAATCAGTGACCAATAGGAAAGGGCATGCCTGGAGGCGTTGACAGGTCCCTGAAAGACTTGTAAACAGAGAGAAAGAGGGTATTTATACCCTTGCAAGGCCTTTACACCTCCATCTCTCCCTTTCTCTTCTTTTTTTTTTTTTTTTTTTTTTTTTTTTAATTTTGATTTCAACTGGCTTTCACTCATCTTAGTTTGAAGTTTTGGGCTTTTTTTTTTTTTTCAATTTCTTTTTCTTTTCTTCCTTTAGTGATTCTCTTGCCCTTAGCCTCCCAAGTAGCTGGGACTAGAGGTGCCCGCCACAACACCCAGCTTTTTTGGTAGAGACCAGGTCTCACTCTGGCTCACTCAGGCTCAGGATGGTCTCGAACCTCTGAGCTCAAGCAATCTACCGGCCTCAGCCTCCGATAGCCCTAGGACTACAGGCCTGAGCCAGGACGCCCAGCCTCCCTTTCTCTTCTTTATGAGAGGGACCCACTCCAACTCTCTTGAGCTTAAACTTTCCCTTTGTTCTTAAAGTTTCTCTTTGTTACTTCAAAACTTGTACAGATTACTTTTACTTTCTATTCACTCAGCCTCTGCTGCTCTAGTTTTATTTTCTATTTCCATTCATTTTGACTTTCAATTACCAGGCCAACTGGTTTGGAGAACTGGGACCCCTGACCCCAACACTCTCTGCTAAGGTCCCCAATAGCCCTAACTTCCCTTTCAAGGGGGCTGAGTTCAGTCTCTCTTTCCTAATGCAGTACTTTTGACCCCCGTTGTAATAGTTGTAATAGTCTTGAGTAAAACCTTTCCTGTGTGCTTAACTTGTCTCCTACACATTTTCTTTGACCAACCTTATCAGCACTACAAAGCATAGACTCTTCATTTTTTAAAAAAATAGAATATAGGGAGAGTTTCTTCCTTTTCTTTCTTCTTTTACATTTTTCTTTATCCTCCCCGCCCCCTTCTTTTTATATTTACAGTTAGTATGCATATTTTTAAAAACTGTCCAGTAAAAAAAAAAAAAATGAATCAGTTTTGCTAAACAACTCTGCTGGAAATGATAACTGGGCCTGCAGAATTATTCTTATGCAATTTCAAGTTCTAGCACAGCTGACAAAAGCTTTTCCTGGCAAACATTGTATCTTAAGTTAACATGGAATCAACAGAAATAATGAGTAAAATCTCAGGTTTACTCTGTATCTTTAAAGTCATGAAAGGAGTGAGAGGAAAAAATTATCTGTGTATGCGTATATACATATATGTGTGTGTGTATGTGTGTGTATATGTAGACATACGTATGTAATATATATAATACTAAATAATACTTTCTTTTTGTGCTATTCAGTACTGTATTGAAATGATTTTTAAAGCAATTTACTTCTTGTTAATTCTATATTCAAAATAGCCACACTGTGCCTAATTGCAGTTTCTTTAGATTATTTTAAAACAAACTCTTCTTTCTAACTCTCTGTTTATAGTTTTCTCTTTCTAATCTATTTCTTTCATCCCTGATTTTTTGTATTTCTCAGTGTTTTCCTGGCATCAGCGTTTTCTTAAGAACAAACCCTCTAATCCCCAGGAAATTGGTACTCCCTGAAGTTTGATTTTCATCTTGATTATCTGTACCAAGATTCAAACTGTGATCTTTGTTGAATAGTGAGCTTACTATAGTACACCCCCATGAGTTTAGCTCAGAAGCAATTTGTTAGCTTAGTTAAAATGCAGTAAGAGATTTTCTGTATACATTTCTATCAAATATATGAGGTTCCTTGAAAAACAGGTATGAAAAGTTCAATTAATAGGGATCAATATATTCTAAGCAGTTATGACAGGCAATTTTTCCTTCTGTAAAGCCAATGTGTGGTTAATATAATTGTGCTAGTTTTCTGAGGTTTATAAATCAAAATATATGTTAGAAAACATTAGAATGAGTCAAAGTTGTATCTTTTAATCATAAAATAAAGAAAGAAAGAACTCTTCAAATCTAGCTTAATTGTAGTCCTTTCTGAAAAGATAACATCAGTAACAATGGGCATTTTATTATGTTCAACTTATTTTTAAATTGTTATTCTAGTTAGAAGAAGAAAAGAAACCTTAAACAGATTAAATTTAGCAGAGTTTAATTGAGCAAAAAAATGACCTCCCAATAGGGCAGTGTCTAGAGCCAGAATAGATGCAGGGCGACTTCATGGCTGCCACGTGATTGAGCAACATTTGTGGACAGAAAAGGGGACAGAGACACTAATTGGCCAACTCACTGCTATGATTAGCTGATACTAAACTCTTTGTTTACACACTTACTTAGTTTGCTTTCAGCATATGGGACTCACGTGGAGGATTCTAATGTCCAAATTTAGTTTGCTGTAACACTCCTCTTATAAACTTCCACTAACTTTTAAATCAACCACATGATTAAATCGGTTTGATTCAGTCTATGATTTATACAATTTGAACTTTATCCTAATGACTTTTGTTTTCATTTTGGAACAAGTATCCAACCAAATTTTTCCCTTTCTTTAATGTTCCATTATATATTATTATTAATTAATTAATTAATTTTTTTTTAGAGACAGAGTCTCACTTTGTCATCCTTGGTAGAGTGCTCTGGCATCACAGCTCACAGCAACCTCCAGCACTTGGGCTTATGGCCTTAGGCAATTCTCTTGCCTCAGCTTCCTGAGTAGCTGGGACTACAGGTGTCCACCACACCACCTGGCTATTATTTGATTGCAGTTTGTCTGGGGCCGGGTTTGAACCTGCGACCCTCAGTATGTCGGGCCCTCATCCTACTCACTGAGCCAGAGGCACTGCCCCTCCCTAAAGTGCTTTAGTGTAACATAGACAAATATTGGTGACCATTCTACACAGTTTAGTAGAATTAATCTATCTATTTATTTGGGGAACCAATTTAATTATTAATAACTTTATATTTTATTACATTTTTGAAAATTTCCCCAGATTCTCTGTTATTATGAGTTAGCATAAAGTCAAACTTGTCACAGAAAATTTATTATAAATGAATATAAGCTGAAAGAAAAATATTCACTCACAAATTTGGGATATAAAAACTAAAGAGTCTGTGTAAAAAAGTAGAGAAAAGTTTAGACACCCTAGAAACTTTTTTGAGATATTTTTACCAAACAATAAAAAGTTAATATATAATGATAATAGTTACAATGGTTAATCACAGAAAAAGGCTTACCATGTCCTGATAACTTTTTAAAGTGCTTGATGTATTTCAACTCATTTAATCTTCTAAATAACACTACAGATTGCTCTTCTTGCTATAGTCACATGAGCATTGAGGTGCTGCTATGGTTTGGGTGCTTGTGACCATTAAAACTCATGTTGAAATTTAACCCCCAATATGCTGATGTTGAGGTGAGGTCTTTACAAGATGGTTGGGTCATGAGGTCTCTGCCTTTATGAATGGATGAATCCACTAATGAATAATGACTTACTGCATTGTTACGGACGTGGGATAAGTGGCTTCCTAAGAACAGGAAGAGAGTCAGCAGCCCCCACTCACACCACGTGTTGCTCCGTCAAACTTTGTGACTTCATGGAGAGTCCCAATCAATAAGAAGACCTTCACCACATACAGCCACTTACCTTAGACTTCTCAACTTTTATAACTATAAGAAATAAATTGTTTTCTTTAGAAATTGTCTGTTTCAGATATTATATGGTAAGCAACAGAAAATTACTAAAATAGAAACTGTTGGATAATTTTATATTTATATAGTAATAGCATTAGGAATAATGCTACTTTAAAAATTTTCCTACCATTGGTGTATGTGTATTTATACATATAATATATAATTTTAAATATAGTTAGCTGATTTTGATTAAGTTGAACAATAACATTAATATTTTTCATTTTTAAATATTGACTGAAAAATGTTCCACACAAAGTCATACACTGATAAGAAATTGTCTCTTAAAAAACAAGGCAAGATAGCAATATATAAGGACTTTTTCTCTAACAAGAACGCTTTTCCAGGAAAGGCATCCCTCACTTTGTTGAAACTGGTTTTAGTGTACGTTGCAGACACTGTGTTTTACAAATGGAAAGTTTGGAAAAACTTGGCATTGAGCAAATCTATTGGCACTGTATTTCCAATAACAGGTGCTATTTCCTGTCTCTGTGTTTCATTTGGGTAATTTTAAAAATATTCCAAGCTTTTTCATTAATGTTATATTTGTTATAATGATCCATAATTTTCAATGTTACTATTGTAATTCTTTTGCCCATGTGAACCTTAAACTTAGTTGACAAATATATGTGTTCTGATTGTTCCACCAACTGAAGAGAGTTGCTCCATCTTTCCCTGTCCTCAGGCCTCCTTGTCTTTTCAGTCACAACAATATCGAAATCAAGCAAATTAATAACCTTATAATAGCCTCTAAGTATTCATGTGAAAGGCAGAGTCAAAAGTCATTTACTTTAAATAAAAAGCTAGAAGTTATTAAGCTTAGTGAGGAAAGTCTGACAAAAGTCAAGATGGACAAGAGCTAAGCCCCCAAATCAGACAGTTAAGTTGCAAATGCAACAGAGAAGTTCATGAAGAAAATTAAAAGGAATACTCCAGTGAGTACATGAATGATGAGAAAATAGAACAGCTTTATTTCTAAGATGGAGAAAGTTTTAGTGGTCTGGATAGAAAATGATGCCAACCCAAACATTCTCTTAAGCCAAAACCTAATCCAAAGCAAGGCCCAAACTATTTTCAATCTGTTAGGGTTGAAAGAGTTAAGAGAGCTGTAGAAGTTTGAAACCAATAGAGACTGGTTTATGAGGTTTAAGGAAAAAGCTATTTCCACAACATAAAAGTACAATGTGAAGTATCAAGAGTTGATGGAGGAGCTCCAGCAAGTTGTCTAGGAGATATAGCTAAGATAACTGATGAAAGTGATCTCACTAAACAAGAGATTTTCTATTTAGATAAAACAGCTGTCTTAATGAAGGGGATGCTATCTAAGAAAGGAGAATGGCTTCAAAACTTCAAAGGACAAGCTTACGTTTTTGTTAGGAATTAATATACCTGCTTAGTTTAATTTGATGCCAGTGCTCAGTTATCATTTCCAAAAGTTTATAGCCCTTAAGAATTCTGATAACTATACTTTCTCATTGCTCCATAAATGGGAAAAACGAAGAAAAGCCTAGATGACATCACGTCTGTTTACAGCATGGTTTCCTGAACATTTTAAGCCCACTGGTGGATCTACTCAGAAAAAAGAATGGTTTCAAAAAAAACAACTGCTCATTAACAACAGGCTAATCTTTCATAGCTCTGAAGGAGATATACAAAATGAATGTTATTTTTCTGTCTGCTAGCATGACATTCATTCTACAGCCCATAGATCAAAGAATAATTTCAACCTTCAATTCTCAATATGTAAAAGTGAATTTCATGGAACTATAAGTGTCATAAATAGTGATTCCTTTGATGGATCTGGGCAAAAATAAAAAATAAAAATACACACACATTTTCACACAGAGGGTACCAAAACTGTCTGCACTTTTTAAGAAAGGAAAAAACTGTACTAAAATTGTAATAATCAATGTATACCAATAACAAAAATGAAAAAATGAATACAAGTTACATTTGGGCATCTTTTGTAATTGAAGAACTCAAACATGACTTGAGTATTACAACTTTAATCCAGTTTTTCCTTTTGGAAAATGTGTACACATTTTGGCACCATGTGTGTTTGTGTGTGTGTGTGTGTTTAAAACTTCCTGGAAAACACTTGGTGTTCTACTTACCATTAAGACATATGTGGTTTATGGGAAAAAATCACATTATCAGCATTATCAGTAGCTTAGAAGAAGCTGATTTCAATCCTCATGGATGACTTTGAAGGGCTCCAGAATGTAGTGGAGGGAGTAATGGCAGATGTGGTAGAAATAGGAGACAGCAATTAGGTGTGACTAAACTTGTGCAGTTTTATGATGAAACAAATGTGGATTTGCATCTGATGGATAACCAAAGAAAACTAGTTTATTGATATGGAATCAATTACTGGCAAAAAAAATCTGTGAGCATTGTTGAAATGACAACAAAGGATTTAGAATATTCCATAAATATAGATGATAAATAACCAAGAGAGTTTTCAGAGGTTTGACTCCAATTTTGAAAGAAGTTCTGTGAGTAAAATGCTATCAAAAGCATTGCATGCTACAGAAAAATCTTCCATGAACAGAAGAGTGACTTGCGGCAGGAAACTTCCTTATTGACTTATTTTAAGAACTTGCCACAGCCACAACATTCTTCAAAAAGCACTGCCCCAATCATTCAGTAGCCATCAACGTTGGTCAAAACTCTCCACAAATAAAAATATTACAATTATCTAAATCTCAAATGACTATTAGTATTTTATAGCAAGAAAACATTTTTAAAGTATGGACATTGATTTTTAGACCATTCTATTGCACACTAAGTAGACTACAGTGGAGTACAGACCTAACTTTCTTATGCAAGGGGAAAACAAAAAAATTCATTTGACTGCTTTGTGCAATATTTCCTTTATTGTGGTTGTCTGGAACTAAATATACAACCACTATGTACTCATTTGTTTAATGGATTGTGTAAGTTCTTAAAGTCTTGTACAGTATTAAATTTTCTTGCTAAATAAAAATCTTAGACTTCTGTGAGTGTTCTGAGTTTTATGTATTTTATAAAAATTATGTCATAGGAAAAATTCTCTATCATACTTACCTTCCTCCTTCCCTTCTTGTCTGGAATGTTAAAAGCTTTCTTGTAACCAGATTGTTTTACTTCGTTCCATTTATCCCATGCCCTGAAATTTTCTTATCTCTACAATATTTTCTCCTGTTTTTATTTTGAGTGGCATGTCATATAATTAAATTGCGAGAGCTGACGTTATAAAAACCACTTATTTTTTTTTATCAGAATTAAAGTAAAAGTTATTGGTGACCACAGGTGCTTAGATGAGACACATGTACCATCTGGATTGAGGTGTACATTTATAACTAAAGAAGGAAATTTATGACATTGCCCATGTAAAGAAAAGGTTGAAAGATAAAAACAAATTTTTATTCCAGAATTTTCTTTTTAAGAGATAGAGTCTCACTTTGTAACCTAAGCCGGATCATAGCTCTCTGCAAACTTGAACTCTTGAGCTGAGGGGATCTTTCCACCTAGACCATCCAAAGAGTTCATCCCACATCCAGCCAGATATACGTTAAAACTGGGCTCAATGTTTGGCATTAATCTCTCTTCTCCAATATCACATCTATGTCTTATGTGTGTAGTAAGGAATTTAACCTTGTCCATAAAAAGGTTTGGCCTTTAATCTTTAGTTCTGGGAGGTAATTTCTAAACTTTTGAAATATCATAGTCATCAGAGTGTTTTTACTTTGGGGAGGACTTGGATAAACTGAATATTCTAAATAGTGTGACTTAGTATCCTAAATACCAGACAGTAAGATAGGGGCTTTGAGTCAGATAGTATCAGCATGACCTCCAAAGGAACTAACTACGGCTATGAGATGGAGATCAAATAAAGACTCCGAACCCCCAAGTTTCAGATAAGTGGCTCTAGTTGGCAAAGGTCTGAGAAAGTGCACATTATGACACATCAATCTCAGAAGCACAGTTCTGATCATTTTTCCACAAAGGAAAAAACCCTAGAAGATCACATTTGGGAATTCCGTGGACTCTTCCCTATATGCCTCTTCCCTTGATTGACTTTAGCTCTTACCTTTTAGTGGTAATAAACCTTAAGCAAGAGTATACCAGCTTTCAGTGAGTCTTGCAAGTTCGATGAAAGTTAAGGGTATTCTGGGCTTGTAATAGGTGTCAGAAGTAAAAGTCATCTTTAAATTATTCTCTTACTTTTCAATATGTTAGTTCTTGGGGTTTTTTGTTATTGTTTATGTAGCACCTAGTGGTGTTAAAAAACACCAAGACCATTCAAGTCTAATATTCTGTGGCATCAATTGATAAACTATCCAACAAACCTTATTTTCCTCCTTGCCTCTTTGTTAAATATTTCTCAGCATGCCTGGAAAATGGTTGGGTTTTACCACCACACTGTGAGCAGATGTTAGTCATGATATCAAGGCTTAGGTTTTAAAAATACCTCTCCAAGTCCTTCTCATTGTCAGCTGGGTACAATCAAAGCGGCCTTAAAAACACTCATGGAAGATTCTTTCTGCTACATGTGGCCCTATGAAAACTACGTGATCCCTGGGCCACAACTTACAAATAGATAGTGACTCTGGTGTGAGTGAGAAATATGCCTTTATTTTGTTAAATAAGAATTTGTGGTCTGTTTGTTACCCAGCATAATGTAGCCTGACCCGACTAATCACCATCCATTCTCAGCGTGGAGAGGATGACTGAACTCCCTGCTTCTTATTTAAAAGTTCACTGGCTTGCCTTGCACAAGGGAATGCCTCTCTTAGTTTGCACCCTCTGGAAAAGAGCCGGATCACGCCATGCTGACATACGGGACCACCCTGTGCTCACATAGATGAGAGAAGAGGAACGGCTTAAAAACTGAGTCCTGGAGTTAGATGATATCTCAAAGTAGTTTTGATTTGCATTTCTCTGATCATTAAGGATGGTGAGCATTTTTTCATGTGTCTGTAGGCCGTGCGCCTTCTTCTTTAGAGAAGTTTCTCTTCAAGTCCTTTTCCCACCCTGAGATGGGATCACTTGCCCTTTTGTTGCCAATACGCTTGAGTTCTCTGTATATTCTGGTTATTAAACCTTTGTCTGAGGCATAACCTGTGAATATTTTCTC
>CAUYRH010067613.1:0-17644 GCA_963574655.1 Perodicticus potto | reverse complement strand
CCAGCTACTTGGGAGGCGGAGGCAGGAGACTCGCTTGAGCCCAGGAATTGGAGGTTGCTGTGAGCTGTAATGCCATGGCACTCTATCCAGGGTGACAGCTTGAGGCTCTGTCTCAAAAAAAAAAACAAAAAAAAAAAATCTTTATATTTGTAAACATGTTAAGCCTCCCCCTCATTCACAAATCTGCAGTGAACAGCTTAACCCAACCTCTGAATGGCAAGCAGAGATGAGTAGACTGAAATATTCAACTCCAGGGCAGAGAGCTCACCAATCCGGAGACTATATATAGAAGAAAATTTCCTTTGCATTCCCCCTCTACCTACTCAACACTCCCCATAAAATTACTGGTACACATGGTGTTCAGATTTTATACTTTGGGATATATTATGGGTTAAGCACAGATTAAAAACCTAACCAATGGAAACATAATATATAATCTGAGGCCTATCAAAAGTTACTTATGAAATAAGCAACTGAGCCCAACTCAGATGTTTGTATTAATAAGCATACTATCTTTTTGCTCTTAAGAGTTTTATAAAAATCACCTGACATCAGGTCATGAAGAAATCTTTAACATAATGCCACAGATAAGTAGGATGTAAATTTCAGGTACAGTAGGTTAAAGATTGTTTTTTACTTTTATAAATAAAAAGAAGAGTAGAAAACATAGCTCCTAAACTCCCAACACTGAGTCAACAATGTGACAAAGTCTAATTAAAAACCAAAAATTCTGATCAATATTATAGAATTCCACATGGAAGAAAGAGTACAGATAAAAGTGGCAAATATCTTGAAAATGTGTTCAAATGTAATGTTCATTGATATTTATACAAAAGTAAAAACATTTTTGTAAAACAGGAAATCTAAAGAAGAAAATTCTGCTACAACTTTATCCAAGACATATGCTTTCTATGTTAGCATGAGTTAATAAGTCATTCTAAAATTTTATACAAAAAACTTCTCTGACAGTCCATTTCATATCTTTACTAGTATAACAATTCACAATAGACGTTCTTTTGGAATAACCCTCAAATGTGAATATTTGGCATCATAAAAGAACATTATACTTTAATTGAAAATAAGGCATTGTGTATTCCATACAATATAAACCAATATTTGCTAGACCAGCATCAGAAAAAAGTTTTATGTTTTCATGTGTTTCTGATTGATAATTACTTTAAAACAGAACTCAGCAACAAATGTTCGAAAGAGGAATTTTTAATAACTCACCTTTATGCATAGGAGTTGATCCATTATCAGCACGCTCATTAATATTGATTACTCCATCTTCTACTAATTTCTTAAGCATTTCCAAATCACCCTTAAAGGCAGCCACGTGACCTGGAAATGCTAAAGCTAAGAATAAAAAGTTCAGAAATTCAATAAATACATGAGTTTATTCTTTTCCCTGTCTTAAGCTATCATATATTTTAGGTTTCAATATTATCTCAATTATGAGAATTTTATGTTAGATTGACTTCAGTTGATGCAATGTCAATTAATAAAAAGAGAATTATAAAATAAGATTATTACTAATTGTGTCACCATTTCTCCTCTCAGGAATTCAAACATATCAGAAGTATTGCACTAGAACTATCCCTTGTCTCTTTTCTCCCTCATGCCACCACAAACCACAAAGAGATAGTCATTTTCAAACCTTTGTATGAAGACACACTTGGTCTCAAGGCCTGCATTTGTACAGACCACTTCCTCTCTGCTTTCAAGGAAGCAAAGAAAGCAAAATAGACTAGAAGCAGATTAGAAGTGTGTGCACCATATACAGTCATTCCTTAGTATCCTCAGGAGATTGGTTCTAGAACCTCCTCAGATACCAAAATCTACTAATGTTAAAGTCCCTTATATAAAATGGCATATCTACATATAATCTATGCACATCCTCCAGTATACTTTAAATCTTATCTAGATTATATATAATCCCTTATACAAGGTAAATAGTTGTTACAATTTATTGTTTTTTATTTGTATTTTTTTATTGTTGTATTGTTTTTTCCTGAATATTTTCAACATATGGTTGGTCAAATCTGTGGATGAAAAATGTATAGATATGGAAAGCCAACCATGCTTATACAAACATAGACACACACACACCACACACATACACACAAGTACCTAACCTGGTGCCTTGCACAAATGCTTGATGTAATGTCTCTAGTGATAATAATTACATATGAGTATATTCAACCCCTACTAAATGCCAAACATAGTACTAAGCACTTGTAAGTACTACCATATTTAACCCTATTAAAAAATCTGAGATATAGCTGTTCTCATTTGTACATAAGGAAAGAAAAAAACTAGAATAGCCAATGAATATTTTAAAAAGAACAAGGTTAGAAGACTTACACTATCTTGAGGTTAAGACTTACTGTAAAGCTACAGTAATCAAGGTGGTAATGGTAAACAAATAAAACATACATATCAGGCCGCAGCACAGTGGGTCACTCCTGTAATCCTAGCAGTCTGGGAGGCAGAGGTGGGTGGATTGTTTGAGCTCAGGAGTTCGAGACTAGCCTGAGCAAAAGCAGTCCCCATCTCCACTAAAATTAGAAAACTGAGGCAAGAGGATTGCTTAAGCCCAAGAGTTTAAGGTTGCTGTGAGTTATGATGCCCGGTGATCTACCCAAGGCGACAGAGTGAGATTCTATCTCAAAAAAAAAGCAAAAAGGACATATAGATCACTAAAACAGCAATAATAGAGCCACACATTTATGGCAAATAAATGGTTTTTGCCTAATGTACCACATTTCAATCAGTAAGAGGGTGTCTTCCCAAAAAATGATGCTAGAACAAATGGATAGTAAAAAATATACCTTATTTCATTCCATATATAAACTTAACTTCATATAGATCAAAGATCTAAATGAAAAAGCTAAAATTATAAGATTTCCAAAACAAAACATAGAAGAATATCTTGCTGAACTTGTAATAGACAAGTAATTCACAGCTAGAACTAAAAAACATTACTCATAAAAAATTGATAAATTGTACTTAACCAAACTTTAATACTTTTGCTGTTTGTAAGGCACTATAAAAAAAACTAAAAGACAAGTTTATCAATAAGAGAAAATATTGGCAATGCACATATCTTGTGTTCAGAATACATAAGGAACTTTTAAAACACAATAATAAGCAAAGAAGCAATCTAATTTTCTTTTTTTGGCCAGGGCTGGGTTTGTACCTGCCACCTCCGGCATATGGTGGAGCATCCTACTCCTTGAGCCACAGGCGCTGCCTGCAGAAGCAATCTAATTTTAAAATGGGCAAAAGAACTTAACAGACACTTCACTTCATAAGAGATATATGATCTCTTATATATAAGTATATAAAAAGTATATATATACTTATATATAAAAGTATAAGTATATAAAAAGATGTTTAATATGATTAGCTATCAAAGAAACATAAATTAAAACCACAAGATAATACTACACACCCACTAAAATGGCTAAAATAAAATAGACTGATCACAAGGATGTGGAGCAAATTTCATACATTTCTGGGGAGAGATATAAAAGGATACAACTACTCTGAAAAACATCTGACAGATGCTTAAATACACACCAGTACCATAAGTTCCACTTCTATATATTTACCAAGAAAAATGTAGATACTTCCGCATACATGTTCATAGCTGCATTATTATTATTATTTTTTTTTTTTTTTGAGACAGAGCCTCAAGCTGTCGCCCTGGATAGAGTGCCGTGGCATCACAGCTCACAGCAACCTCCAACTCCTGGGCTCAAGCGAGTCTCCTGCCTCCGCCTCCCAAGTAGCTGGGACTACATGCACCCGCCACAACCACCCGGCCATTTTTTGGTTGCAGCCGTCATTGTTATTTGGCAGGTCTGGGCTGGATTTGAACCCGCCAGCTCAGGTGCACGTGGCTGGTGCCTTAGCCCGTTGAGCCACAGGCGCCAAGCCCATAGCTGCATTATTAATAATAGCTAAAACTAAAAACAATCCAAATGCTCATCAACAGGCCAATATAAACAAAATGTAGTACATCCATACAATGAAATACTACTTGGCAATAAAAAGAAATGAACTACCAATAAAGACAGCATGGATGATTCTCAAAATTACTCAATATATATAAAACTCTAGTAAATACAAACTAATCTATTTTGACAAAGCAGATCAACAATTGCATGGAGCCAGGGTAAAAGGAGGGATAAACTGCAAGAAGTAAGAAAAAACCTTTGGGGTGATATAAAGGTTTTGTATCTTGATTGTTATGGTGCATACACAGGTATAGACATGTCAAAATTCATCAAATTGTATATTTTAACTTGTAGATTTTTTTGAGACAAAGTCTCACTTTGTCACCCTGGGTAGAGAGCCATGGTATCATCATTGCTCACAGCAACCTCACTCTCGGGCTCAAGCAATCTCCTTGCTTCAGCCTCCTGAGTGGCTGGGACTACAGGAACCTGCTACCGTGCCTAGCTAGTTTTTTCTAATTTTTTTTCTTTCTTTTATTTTTTTTAGTAGAGACAAGGTCTCACTTTTGCTCAGGCAACCCACCTAAACAATCCACCCACCTTGAGCTCCCAGAATGCTGGGATTACAAGAATGAGCCACCACACCCTGCCTGATGTAGTTTATTAAAAGTAAATTATACTCCGAAAAAGATTTTTTAAAGATACCATAATCAAAGTGAAAAAAACAAGCCAATATTAGAGAAAATATTTTTATCAGATAAAATTAATAAATGCTTGGCATCAAGAATATATAAGGAACTACAATTAATAGAAAACAAGAACAGTTAATAACTTTATGAAAAGATGTTCAACCTCATTAATAATCAAGAAAATGCAGAGGGACTTCACCTAACAAATGCAGTCAGTATAACCTGCTTCTCTATACCCTCAAAAAATCTCCAACAATAAAAAATTTTTAAAAAGATCACAGAGGGAAAAAAATGCAAATTGAAACACAAATTAAACCTTTTCACATTCAACTAATTGGTAAAAGTTTTAGAGTCAAACAAAATTGAATATTGCATTTCTCTAAATCCTTCCCCAACACTGCTGAGGGGAGTATAACATTCTACAACCACTGTGATGAAGAATGCAGTAATACCTTTTATATTGAAGATGGGCATTTCGTACCAAGCAAAACCTAAAGCAGTTCTCTAACTATTTACCAAGGCACTTAGACATAAAGCCAAGAACTTAACTCTGAGAAGACAAGTAGAACCTTAAGAAGCCTCATTCAATGATTTCAGCCATTCAAATAATACCACTTTCTATATGGGCTATAGGTGAAAAGGGTAACGAAGCCCTTCCCTACATGCACCTGAGGAGACATGTACAAGAATATCCATTACCAAACTGTAATAGGGAAAAATTATAAGGAACCTAAATGTCAAATGAAGAATAGATAAATAATGGTTTTCATAAAAAAAGTAGGACACATTTATTAACCTAATAATAAAAAAACAATGTTTTGTGAAAAAAATCACAAAAGGATAAGTACTTTTTTATGCCATTTATATAAAGTTTTAAAGGAAGTTTCGAAGACTGCTAGTTGTCTACCAAAATCTCCTTTGTTCAACAGCAAGAGTTGCAGATGGGATGAGGCTTCCCAGCTATGTAATTGATTTGCGCTATTTATGGCCATGTGAGTAAACTTTTGCCAATGGAGTGTTAGCAAAAGTGCTAAGTGCAACCTCCACCTTGGAACCTTGGAAATCTCTTGTCCTAGGCTTACAATACCCTTGTTTCCTCCTCCCCAGTAGGGAAGCTAGTTAGATTAGCAACAACTAGAGAGAGTTTAGAAGACAATAGGTCCCTGAATGACTACACAGAAGAGATTGATTCACTCTCTAACTCAAGCTGTCTTATACAAGAAATAAACATCTATATCATTTAAGCCACTGAATTTTAGGATTTCTTTGTTAGAGCCACTTAGCCTCTTAACCTAACAAATATACAAAACTATACTATATATTTTATGATTATTTGTACATTATGAAATTAAAATAGGGCTCGGTGCCTGTGGCTCAACAGGCTAAGGCGCCAGCCACGTACACCTGAGCTGGCGGGTTCGAATCCAGCCCAGACCCGCCAAACAACAATGACGGCTGCAACCAAAAAAAATGGCCGGGCGTTGTGGCGGGTGCCTGTAGTCCCAGCTACTTGGGAGGCAGAGGCAGAAGACTCGCTCGAGCCCAGGAAGTGGAGGTTGCTGTGAGCTGTGATGCCACAGCACTCTAACCAGGGTGACAGCTTGAGGCTCTGTCTCAAAAAAAAAAAAAAAATTAAAATAGAAAATCATAGAATGATAAATTCAAAATTATTGTTTACCCTGGAGGAAGAAGAAAAGGTAATGGCATTAGTAAGAGAGATTCAAAGGACTTCAACTTTATAGTACTTTTTTTTTTTGAGATAGTCTCACTCTGTCACCCTGGGTGGAGTGCCATGGTATCATCATAGCTCACAGTAACCTCAAACTCCTGGGCACAAGCAATCCCTTTGCCTTAGCCTCTAGTGTAGCTGTGACTATAGGTGCCTGCCACTATACACAGCTAATTTTTCTATTTTTAGTAGAGATGGAGTCTTGTTCTTACTCAGTCTGGTCTCAAACTCCTGGGTACAGGAGATCTACCCATTTTGGCCTCCTATAGTCCTAGGATTACAGGCGTGAGGCACCGTAACAGTCCAATACTTTATTGATAATCAGCACTGTTTACATCGCTCAAGAAGTCTTTCGTGATACAAACAGTGCTCATTATGTTAATCTCTACATATTTTTATTTAAAATAATTCATAATAAAGAATTTGGGTGAATATATGAACAATGATATATAACAAATTTTAAAATAACATTTACCTTATAACTTTTCCTAATATTATCATATCATATTATTATTATATGCTAAAACATATCAGCTTTATTACTTACTTTCCTGATCTTCTGCATCATTTCCTTCATACTCAACTCCCTGGATAAATTGTAAAATGTTCTGCTTAAAGAACCTCTGCGCCAAGTCCAATACATTTTCTCCATTATCATTGAAGGCTTTTAAAGCTTGTGTTGCACTGTTCATTCTACTGAATAGAAATTTAAAACAGTGAAGGTGGCCTTCCATGGCTGATAAGTGAACTATAGATAAGAGGGGGGAAAAGTTTAATTGTCAAAATTGAAATTAAAATAACCTGAAAAAAGAATTAACATATTAGCTTTAATCCTCACAAGGAAATGACTCTTCCTACCCCTGATTTTAACTGAAAGGCCAAGAAGCTGGAAATGACTCTTCCTGACCTGTATGACAGGGACTTTCCCTGAGCAAGGAGAAGGACCTTTTTCCATTCTGTATCTCTTTACCCATAAGTCTTCTAGTCATGCCAAAGCAGTAGACTAAATGGTTGAATGGTACACTTTGTGTGAGTATAGAGAGCTCAGAAGAGAATCACCAAACAGCAGGCCCCCAAAAATTATCTTAAAAGTGAAATCCAAATTATCTACTCTGGATTACATGAGAAAATGCTCATTATGTAATAAAAAATAAAATTTAATATTTGGGGGGGAAGTATTAAGAAATAAACCAAAATAGTCACTATGAAAATATGAAAGATGTTATTTTTATCATTATGATTTGTCACTTTTCCATAATAATGTTACTTTTATTATAAACAAGAAGACTAGATCAAAACTACAGACTAAGCACACACATTCTGACTTCACCATTTCCAGCCTAAATCCCTGAAAATAGAAAAAGTATTTTGATAAAGCCACAAAGGACTAAAGAAACAAGCATGCCATGAACAGACAAGAAGTTCTAAGGAATCGCTGAAATACATATTGGATCAGACTGAGAGACTGCCATACTCTAAAACCTTCTGGAAGAAAGAAAAGGAATGGTTCTAGGATTATTACAAGCTTAGAGACAATGATAACAAACCCAATATAATGATAAATCCCAAGGAATTAGAAAAGCAAGAGCAAACCAAACTCAAAATTAGTAGAAGGAAAGAAATAATAGATATTAAAGCAGAAAAAATGAAATTGTCACTATAAAAAAAATCAACTAAACCAAAAAATTGATTTTCGAAAAAGATAAAATTAATAAACCATTAGCTAGACTTAGAAAAAATGAGAGAAGACCCAATTAAATAAAATTAGAAACAAAAAAGAAGGGATAACAACTAGAACTGCAGAAATACGATCATTAGAAATTACTATGAACAACTATATGCCAACAAATTGGAAAGCCTAGAAGAAATAAGTAAATTCCTTGACATATGTAAACTATCAAGATTGAACCAGGAAGAAATAAGAAACCTCAATAAAACAATAACAAGTAATAATACTAAAAGCCATAAGAAAAGATCTCCCATCAAAGCAAAGCCCAGGATCTGATAGCTTCACTGCTAAATTTTACCAAACATTTAAAGAAAAATTAATACCAATTCTACTTACTCTTCAAAGAAATTGGACAGTAAAGAATATTTCCAAACTCATTCTATGAGGCCTGTATTTTCCTGATTCCAAAACTAGACAAGGACAAAACAGAGGAAGAAAATTCTAGGCCAATTATTACTGATGAACATAAATGCAAAACTTCTCAACAAAATACTAGCAAACCAAACTCAACAAAGCACAGTGGCACAGTGGCTCACATCTATAATCTTACATTAGAAAGATCATTCACCACAGTTAAGTGGGATTCATCCCAGGGATGAATCATACATACAAATCAATCAATATGATATATCACATTAACAGAATCAATAACAAAATCCATATGATTTTTTTCAATAGATGTAAAATTCAGCATCCCGGCTCGGCTCCTGTAGCTCAAGCGGCTAAGGTGCCAGCCACATACACCAGAGCTGGCAGGTTCAAATCCAGCCTGGGCCTGCCAAACAACAATGACAACTACAACCAAAAAACAGCCGGGTGTTGTGGTGGGCGCCTGTAGTCCCAGCTACTTGGGAGACTGAAGCAAGAGAATTGCTTAAGCCCAGGAGTTGGAGGTTGCTGTGAGCTGTGATACCACAGCACTCTACCCAGGGCAACACCTTGAGGCTCTGTCTCAAAAAAAAATTCATCATAAAAACCCTCATCAAACTGGTACAGAAGGAACATACTCAAAATGATAAAAAGCCATATATATGACAAACCAATAGCTAACATTGTATTAACTGGGGAAAAAGTTGAAGGCCTTTCCTCTAAAACCTGGAACAAAACAAGGATGTCCACTTTTAACACTGTTATTCAACATAATACTAGATATTACATTCGGGTCAGGACACTGAGCAAGAGAAAGGCATCTAAATTGAAAAGGAAGAAATCAGTCTTGCCCAAATACGACATCTTATATTTAGAAAAACCTAAAGACTCCACAAAAAAAAACCTGTTACAAGCAATTCAGCAAAGTTGAAGGATACAAAAATCAGCAGCATTTATATATGCCAATAGAAACAACCTGACAAATAATTCAAGAAAGAAATCCCATTTATAATAGCTACAAAAAAATATAAAATACATCTGGTAATCAACCTAACCAAAGAAGTGAAAGATCTATACAAGGAAAACTATAAAACTCTGATGAAAGAAATAGAAGAGACCTTAAATAAATGGAAAGTTATCCCATGTTCATAGATTAGAAGAATTAACATCGTTAAAGTGAAAATAATACACAAAGCAATTTACAGATTCAATGAAATCCCTATCAAAATACCAATGACATTCTTCACAGATACAGGGAAAAAATTCTAAAATTTATATAGGCCCACAAAAACCCCAACTAGCCAAAGTAATCCCAAGCAAAAAGAAAAGATCTTAAAAAAATCACTGCCTGACTTCAAAATTTACTACAGAGCTTTAGTTAACAAAATAGTATGGGACTGGCATAAAAAAGAGACACACAGACCAATGGAACAGAACAAAGAACCCAAACATAAATCCACACATTTAGAATCAACTCATCTTCAACCAAGGTGCTAAGAGCATTCAATGAAAAAAGGACAGTCTTTCTAACTGAATAACCATAGGTAGAAATCCAAAACTATACCCTTACCTCTCATCATATACAAAAGTCAGATCAAAATGGATTAAATAATTAAGTCTCAGACTTAAAATTATGAAACTACTAGCAGAAACCATTGGGGATACACTCCAGGACATTATTCTGGGTGAAGAATTTTGGAATAAGACCTCAAAAGCAAAAGGAATCAAAACAAAAACAAACAATTGCTAATACATCAAACTAAAAAGTTTTTTCCCACTTTCAACTAAGTGAAGAAACAACCCAGAGAAGGGGAGAAAATATTTGCAAACTATACATCAGATAAGGAATGAATAACCAAAATATATAAGGAACTCAAACAACTCAGTAACAAAAAAAAAAAAAAAAGTCTAATTAAAAAATGGACAAAAAGATCACAACAGATATTTCTCAAAAAAACAGGTATATGAAAAGATGCTCGTCACTAATCATCAGAGAAGTGCAAATCAAAACCATAATGAGATATCATCTCCGGTTAAAATGGCTTTTATCAAAAAGATAGGCAACAATGGATGCTAGCAAGAATATGGAGAAAGGGAGCTAGCAAGAATATGGAGAAAGGGAAACCCTCATGTATTCTTGGTGGGAATGTAAATTAGTACAGCCACTATGGAGAACAGTATGGAAGTTCCTCAAAAAACTGAAAATATAACTACCATATGATCTAGCAATTCCACTACTGGATATATATGCAAAAGAAAGGAAATTAGTTTATCAGACAGGTATCTAAAGAGGTATCTGCACTCCCATGTTTACTGAAGTTCTATTTACAACAGCAAAAACATGGAATCAACCTAAGTGTCCATCAACAAATGAACAGATTGGCTCAGCGCCTGTAGCTCAGTGGCTAGGGTGCTGGCCACATACACCAGGGCTGGTGGGTTCAAACCCTGCCTAGGCCTGCCAAACAACAATGATAACTACAAAAAAAAAAAAAATAGCCAGGCCATTGTGGCAGGCACCTCTAGTCCCAGCTACTTGGCGGGCAGAGGCAAGAGAATAGCTTAAGCCCAAAAGTTTGAGATTGCTGTGAGCTGTGATGCCACAGCATTCTAGGCACTCTACTGAGGGTGACATAGTAAGACTGTTAAAAAAAAAATGAACAGATAACAAAAATGAAATATTATTCAGACCTATCTGCAGCATCATGGACAGAACTACTCATCACGTTAAGTGCAATAAGCCAAGCACAGAAAGACACGTTACATGTTTTTACTCATATATGGGAACTAACAAAGTGGATCTCATCAAGGTAAGAGTAGACTGGTGGTTACCAAAGGGCAGGAAGAGATTATTAGGGAAGGATTTAAAAAGGTTGATTGATGGGTACAAATATACACTTAGACAGAAGAAATAAGACCTAATGTTTAGGTCAGGCACAGTGGCTCACATCTGTAATCCTACCCCTCTGGGAAACCAAGATGGGAAGATTGTTTGAGGTTACAAGTTTGAGACCCAATCTCTACAAAAAATAGAAAAATTAAGCCAAGCATGGTGGCTCATGGCTGTAAATCTAGCACTCTAGGAGGCCTAGGCAGGTGGATTGCCTGAGCTCAGGAGTTCGAGACCAGCCTGACCAAAAGTGAGATCCCATCTCTAAAATAAAATTGCCAGGCATTGTGGTGGGCGCCATAGCAGGGGCCTATAATCCCAGCTACTTGGGAGGCTGAGGAAAAGAGAATCACTTGAGCCCAAGTGTTTAAGGTTGCTATGAGCTATGGTGCCACAGCACTCTACCAAGAACAACAAAGTAAGACTCTGTCTCAAAAAAAAAAAAAAAAAAACCACTCAATAAAATCTTAGCCAATATATTACAGCCATACATTAAAAAAATGGTACATCACGATCAACTAGGCTTCATCCTAGGGATGCAAGGCTGGTTTAACATACATAAGTCTATAAATATAATTCACTACATCAATAGAAGCAAAAACAAAGATCATATGATCCTCTCAACAGATGGGAAAAAAGCATTTGATAAAATTTACCATCCTTTTCTAACAAGTACACTTACGAATATATGCAAAGGTGGCACATTTCTTAAAATGATTGAAGCCATCTATGACAAACCCACAGCTGATATCATACTGAATGGAGTAAAACTGAAAGCTTTTCCACTTAGAACTGGAACCAGACAAGGGCTGTCCTCTATCACCACTACTATTCAACATAGTTCTGGAAATTCTAGCCAATGCAATCAGGCAAAAGAAGGAAATAAAGGGCATCCAAAATGGGGCATAGGAGGTCAAATTCTCACTCTTTGCCAATGATATGATCTTATATGTAGGGAACCCCAGTGATTCAACCACAAAACTCTTGGAAAGAATCAAGAAATACAGTAATGTCTCAGGGTATAAAATCAATGTCCACAAATCAGTAGCCTTTATATATGCCAATAATAGATGCTAATCAAAGACACAATTATCTTCAAAGTAGCTTCAAAGAAAATGAAATACCTAAGAATATACCTAACAAAAGAAGTGAAGGACCTTTACAAAGAGAATTATGAAACTCTAAGAAATAGCAGAAGATGTTAACAAATGTTAAGAACATACCACGCTCTTGACTGGGAAGAATCAACATTGTTAAAATGTCTATACTACCCAAAGCAATCTACAGATTCAATGCAACTCCCATTAAAATATCATACTTTGAAGAACTGGACAAAATAGTCCTTTGTTTTGTATGGAACCAGGAAAAAACGTGTATAGCCAAGGACACTCTTAGCAATAAAAACAAAGCCAGAGGCATCACTCTACCAGACCTTGGATTATATTACAAGTCCACAGTAATCAAGGCAGCATGGTATTGGCACAAAAATAGAGACAGAGACATAAGGAACAAAATAGAAAACCAAGAGATGAAACTAGTCTCTTATAGTCATCTGATCTTTCATAAAGCAAACCAAAACATACACTGGGGAAAAGAATCCCTACTCAATAAATGGTGCTAGGAGAAATGGATAATTACATGTAAAAGTCTGAAACAGGACCCTCACCTTTCACCATTTACAAAAATTTACTCAAGGCGGTGTCTGTGGCTCAAAGGAGAAGGGTGCCGGCCCCATATGCCGGAGGTGGCGGGTTCAAACCCGGCCCTGGCCAAAAACTGCAAAAAAAAAAAAAATTTACTCAAGATGGATAAAAGATAGCCCAAGAAGAAGGGGAAAGGGGAGAGGGGCAGAAGGGGAATGGGGAAGATGGGTGGAGAGTATTTGGTGGGACCACCCATACTGTGCATCTTACAGGGGTACATGTGAAATTTACTAGGTGTAGAATATAAAGGTCTTAACACAATAACTAAGAAAATGCCATGAAGGCTATGTTAACCAGTTTGATGAAAACATTTCAAATTATATATAAAACCAGCACATTGTACCCCATGATTACATTAATGTACACAGCTATAATTTAATAATAATTAAAAAAAGATAGACAAAAGATTTAAGTCTAAGATAAAAAACAATAAAAATCCTAGGCCTGGGGAAGGATTTTATGAAGAGGACATCATTGGCAATTGCAACAACAAAAAAAATAAACAAATGGAACTTAATTAAACTGAAAAGGTTCTGCATAGCTAAGGACATAACAATTTAAGCAAATTGACAACCTTCAGAATGGGACAAGATACTTGCATGTTACCAATCTGACAAAACGCTTGATAACTAGAATCTACAAAGGACTGAAATTAATCAACAAAAAAAGCAAACACTCTCACCTACAACTGGGCAAGAGACATGAACAGAACCTTCTCCTAGTAAGACAAACAAACAGCTATCAAACTTATTTAAAAATGCTCATTATCCCTGATCATCAGATAAGTGCAAATCAAAACTACCCTGAGATATCACCTATCACCGAATGAGAAAAGCCCATGTCACAAAGTCCCATAGTTGCAAATGCTAGTGCAGATATGGAAAGAGGAAAACACTTTTACACTCTTGGTGGTACTACAAACTAATACAACCTCTTTGGAAGGAAGTATGGAGAGTCTTCAAAGAACTCAAATTAGACCTCCTATTTGATCCTGCAATCCCATTAGTAGGCATCTACCCAGAAGAAAAAAAATCATTTTATCATAAGAACATTTGCATTAGATTGTTTACCACAGCTCAATTTACAATCATCAAAATGTGGATACAACCTAAATCCTCATCAACCCAAAAACGGATTAACAAATTATGGTATATGTATACCAAAGAATACTATTGAGCCATAAACAAATATGGAGACTTTACATTTTTTTTATTAACCTGGATGGAGGTGAATCACATTCTTCTTAGTAAAGGATCACAAGAATGGAAAAGCAAATATACAATGTACTCAATACTAATATGAAGTCAGTAGACCATCTAATACACACCCACACAAGAGAAAAACTCAATTCAAGTAGGATGGAGGGGGCTTGTAGAAGGGGGAAAAGGGAGGGTATTGGAATGCTCCCACTTATTGAGTACAATGTAAGGGTATATGGCACATCTTGTGGGTATGGGACACAACTACAAGAGGGGCTCTACCTAACAAATGCAAATATTATAACCTAATTGTTTGTACCCTCACATTAACCTGAAATAAATAAACAAAATAAAAAGTAAAAAGAAAAAGAAGAATGAGAGAAAAACTCACTTTCAGATACACAAAAGTTAAGATTGCACACCAACAAACTTTCACTAAACAAACACTACAACATGTATTTTATAAAGGAGAAAATGATCACAGAAGTAGTGTAAAACTGGGTCCCCAATCCTTTAGCTGCAGACCAGTGTATGTTCATGGCTTGTTAGGAACCAGGCTGCACAGCAGAATGTGGGGGGCAGGAGAACAAGTGACCAGGGAAGCTTTGCCCCTCATCACTCCCCAACGTTCCTATCACCGCCTAAGCTCTGCCTCCTGTCAGATCAGCAGCATTAGATTTTCATAGGAGTGTGAACCCTACAATAAACTGCACATGCAAGGGATCAAGGGATCTAGGTTGTGTGCTTTCTGTGAAACTCTAATGCCTGATGAGGTGGAGCTGAGGCACTGATGCTAGTGATGGGAAATGGCTGCAAATACAGATTACCTTTGGCACAGAGGTTTGACTGCACAGAGACCATGATAAATTAATTGCTTGCAGACTAATATCAAAACTCTATCATTGGGTGGCACCTGTGGCTCAAGGAGTAGGGCACCGGCCCCATATACCAGAGGTGGTGGGTTCAAACCTGGCCCCGGCCAAAAACTGCAACAACAACCACCAAAAAAAAAGCCAGGCATTGTGGTGGGTGCCTATAGTCCCAGCTACTCAGGAGGCTGAGGCAAGAGAAATGCCTAAACCCAGGAGCTGGAGTTTGCTGTGAGCTGTGACACCACTGCACTCTACTCTGGGCGAGAGAGTGAGACTCTGTCTTTAAAAAAAAAACAGAGAGAGAGAGAGAAAGAGAAAAAACCTATCATTAAGGGATAAGTGACAATTAAGCTGCCTCTAGTGGCAGGCTTTATAAGCTACAACACACTTCAGGTGTCAATGTCTCCCATTATTCCCAAATGAGAGTGGCTACTTGCAGGAAGGTAAGTTCAGGGCTCCCACTGATTCTGCATTATAGTAAATTGTATAATATTTTATTATATATTACAGTGTAATAATAATAGAAATAAAGTATGCAATAAATATAGTGTGATTAAAATTATCCTGAAACAATCCTCCCACCCCAGTCCATAAAAAAATTGTCTTCCATGAAACCAATCCTGGGCGCCAAAGAGGTTGGCGACCACTGGTATAAAGAGATAGATGAAGCCAGGGAGGTGGGCAGGAGTCAGATTATGAAGGTAGACCATGCTACACTAAGGAATCAGAGGCTCCACAGAGATCCAAGAAGGTTCTAAATAGCAAAGTGATTTGATCACACCTGTTAATATTATTCTGTCTGGCTTTCCCCTTCATGTTTTTGCCTCTTTAAGATATAATACA
Organism: Perodicticus potto; assembly: GCA_963574655.1. Classification (NCBI taxonomy): domain Eukaryota; kingdom Metazoa; phylum Chordata; class Mammalia; order Primates; family Lorisidae; genus Perodicticus; species Perodicticus potto. The sequence goes on along the minus strand of CAUYRH010067613.1, from coordinate 1,659 downwards.
AATATCATTTTCACTCCAAACTCACTATGATCTAACCTTCTCCTAAATTTCTACAGCACTTCTTAACAAAGATAGGATACTTAGAACTTAGGTCTCAAATGGCCAGCTTATGACATTTAGACAACTGAAGTAGCAAATCAGCTCAAATACTTTAGTATCCCCCATTCATACGGTGTTGTTTAAAATATAAAAAAGTTGTCTGTGGAGCAGAGAAGTCTGAAGTTAAGAAATAAGAACACTATAAATAGATAAAAGAAAGAGCTGGTGGGAAGAGAATATCTGTGTTATTTTGCCAATTTATTTTTTGCTGATATGGTGCTAGAAAAAAAAAAAATCAATCACATGGGGGACACATACCATAGGTGTGATATAAGATAAAAAAATGTTCATGTCAACATATTCACTACTTCATTTTGGAAGGAATTAACAGAATGCTAAAGTTAAAATTTCTTAAACATTATCAAACATTTAAAAGTTTAATGAAAAACTAAAATATTCGCTTTCTGTTGAATACCTGGAAGGTTCCCATTGCAGTCCACATCTTCTATGCTACATCCCCATTTAACAAGAAGTTGCAAACAGCCAAGCCGCCCATGAAAAGCTGCATAATGTACAGGTCTCCATTCTCTCTTATCGGTCATGCTGGGATCCTAGAGTTAACATTCACAAGGACTTGGTTTTTTTCCATTCTATAGAGAAAACATTAAGCCTAGCAACTTAATTTTAGTAACAAGAATTGGAAACTGTTCATAAAACTATAAGTCAAACACTAAATACAATAGAAAAATTTACTGCAACCACTAATTTGAACACATGCACTAATAAGACATTAGTAAACTTTTACAAAATAACCTTTTTTTTTTTTTTTTTTGGCTGAGGCTGGGTTTGAACCCGCCACCTCCAGCATATGGGGCTGATGCCTCACTCCTTTGAGCCACAGGCGCCGCCCTACAAAATAGCCTTTTTAAAAAGAACTAGTCACATTAAATAATTTTTTAAAAAGAACTTAACTAGTCATTTTACTAATCACAGATTCCTAATGAATAGGATCATGCCTATAATCCCAGCACTCTGGAAGGCCGAAGCAGAAGGACTGTTTGACCTAAGGAGTTTGAGACCAGCCCAAGCAAGAACGAGACCCTGTCCCTACTAAAAATAGAAAAATTAACCGGGCATGTTTGTGAGTGCCTGGAGTCCCAAGTACTGGGGAGGCTGAGACAGGAGGATCACTTGAACCCAGGAATTTGATGTTGCCAAGAGCTAATGCCAACTAGCCTGAGGCAGGAGGGAGGGAGGAAGGGAGGGAAAAACATATCATTGAGAACACAACCAGTTAACAAAAAATATTTAATAACTTTTTCTCTAACTACAGTAACACTAACTCTTACCATAATGCCTTCCATATCAGTAATAGGGTAATATTAAAAATGAATACTATGGCTCGGCGCCTGTGGCTCAACGGGCTAAGGCGCCAGTCACGTACATCTGAGCTGGCGGGTTCGAATCCAGCCCGGGCCCGCCAAACAACAATGACGGCTGCAACCAAAAAATGGCCGGGCGTTGTGGTGGGCGCCTGTAGTCCCAGCTACTTGGGAGGCAGAGGCAGGAGACTCGCTTGAGCCCAGGAGTTGGAGGTTGCTGTGAGCTGTGATGCCACAG
>CAUYRH010067610.1:0-21214 GCA_963574655.1 Perodicticus potto | reverse complement strand
AAGGCCTTTCCAGTTTGCAGTCTCACTGCTGCTGTAGCCACAGCTGCCGGCAGGATTAGACCGAATGAACACATGCAAGCACTTGCCAGATCTCCACTGCTTTTGCCTTCCTCGGGGGTCCAGAAGTCTCACGCTGTCTCCCTGTGTCCCCAAAAAGATGTTTCTGGGCAGATCTCACCAGACAGAGATGCCTGAATTCTTTTCTCCCCAGTCTCTCCATGCCCAGTTGCAAGGAAGCTGTTACTTGGCCACCATCTTGGCTCCTCCTTAGCTTAAGTACTTTTTAACTAAGCATCTCTTCTTTATTTCTCCAATGAGACTGTTAGAACAGCACTGGAATTATTTATTTCTTAAAGGCTAGGGAAAACTTACCCACGAATTCCATTCAGGCACTTTTCCATGGGAGTAATTGTTTGACATGTCATGGAAGTTCTTCTCTAATAATTGTCCTATTCTGGATTCTAGACTCTTCTTCAGTTGGTTTTGTTCATTTATATTTTCCAAAAAAAAAAAACTTTATTTCTGGGAAGAAGAATTCACATTTATTGCTATACGGCTGTTTTTTATGCGTTCGTTTTAAAATGTAATCTTGTTTGGAAATAATCTTCTCCTAATTTTTAAACTCTATGTATATGGTGACATGGCTTGGATTTATGATTTCCCCCAAATTCATACATTAAAATGTAAACCCCAAGGAGATGCTATTAAGGGCTCTGCATTCATAGATGAGATTAGTGTCCTTATAAAAAGAGTTGAGTTTATCCTTTCTCCCTCTTCCTTCTTTCCTTTCCCTTCTTCCTTTCCTCATGTTAGAGTGAAAGCAGCAATGTGCCATCTTGGAAGCAAAGAGCAAGCCTTGAACAGACAAGAAATCTGCTGGTGCCTTGACGTTGGACTTTCCAGGCTCTGGAACCGTGAGAAATAAATCTGTTGTTTATAAATCACCCAGTCTAAGGTATTCTGCCATAGCAGCCTGAATGGTCTATGACACGTGATTAGATGTTTTGCTCACTCATAATTTATGTACTACATCTTTAATTTTTTATTCTAGGTAAGCATGAGAAGAGTTTTATATAATTTATTGTTCTTGTCAAATTCCAAGTTCTTTAATTTCATCTTCTACAAATTACTTATTTAACCTGTATATTATCTTCTGCTTTTTAAAAATTTAAAAATAATTTTATTATTTTTCTCAGTAATTTATATTTTAACCTATTTTTAAAATGCTTATAATGAGTAATTTTTGACATGGGCCAAAACTTGACATTTATTTATAGAAAAAGTTGCATTGTGAAAAAATCTTCCCCCTTTGGTTCACAACCTTTTCCTTCTTTGTCTAACCATTTTTAATTGTTCCTGTGCATCCTTTCAAAGACTTATGAGTATAAGGAAATGCTAGCAAATATGAAGATATATTAATTCCCATTTTTCAATAAAACAACTTCAATATACTTTTTCAGTTTCCTTTTACTTATTATTTCTTGGAGATCTTTCTATATCAATATATAAGCTTCTTTACTCTTTTACTCAGCTTTTTTTCTGTTTATGGACTTGCTGTAATTATTTTAATGAGCATTCTATTGACTAATAATTTAGATTCTTTTAGTATTTATTTTAAACAATGAATGGATGAAGCTTTTATATGTCATTTTTCACATGGTGAATCTATCAATAAGATAAATTCTAGAAAGTTTAATTGATGGTGCAAAAGGTACACAGTAAGTTCTATGGATATTGCCCTATTGCCCTATAGGGAGCTATCCAAGTTATAATCCTCACTAGAAAGGAATAAGAGCATGTATTTCCGTATAGCCTGACCAATACTCCGTATTATCAAACTTCCAAAAAATTTTCCAAACCAGTAAGTTAAAAATATTATCTTAGTGTATTTTAATTTGTACCTCCTCTTAGCAGTAAAATAGAGTATGTTTCTTTATATTTAATACCCATTTGTATTTCCTTCTCTATAAGCACCTGGTTGTGTCCATTAACCACTTCTGGGGTGATTGGTATTCAGATATGTTTTCATTTGTAATGTGGTATAATTTATCTTTTGACTTTATGATAATTTTGCTATTCAGATTATTTGATGGTATGTCCTTTCTATGTATCCTCTGATTTTAGCCAAAGCAGAAAGATCTCCCCCTATTTGTGGGTGTAAAAGACGTCCCCAAAATGTTTGTGAAGTTAGTTTTTGGTTTCACTTCATACGTATATTTGATTTTTGTTTTGGTTTTGGGAAATTTGTGCATAGAATGAAATAGAACATGATCTTTTTTCTCCACAAAATTACCGTTATCAAAACCTTATTTACCCCACTTTTATTGTATACCAACATTACTCCTTGCATTTTTGCTTTCCTTTCCTATTTGCAGGCTGTTTCTGGCTACTCTCTAGCAATAAGGAGGCAGGGGCCAGAGTAGTAAGCGTTCAAGAAAGCCTTCAGCTGACTGGTATCTACATGTCATTGACTTCCTCTGGCTGTGGCAAACACTTAAATCTGACTCTTTATCAAGCACATACTTCGTGTAGTTTGCCACTAAGGAAATTACTTACCAATTAACTCCTCTGAAGTTGGTGAATGCCTCTCCACACTTGTCAGCTTCATACTCTTCCCATCCTCCTACACCATATTTCAGTTAAGGCTTTCTTGCCTGTTCAAAATGTTCCTTAAAGTAAATTCAGAAAACATTTCCTTCTTGTGTTGCCCATATTTCTTCCTCTGATAGAGCGCAGCAGGGCAAAAGGAGAACATCAGCAACTGCCTTTAAAAAAATGCTCTCTCAAATATTTAAAATTTCCTTTTATTTATGTGGGTGAAAAGCTACGAGAAATAAAATTTATTATTTTAAAGTATCTTCTTTCTAAATCCTGTATGCTCATTTTGTAGGTCACTGTGTCGTAAGGCAGTGAGACTGCACACTACCATTTAACAGCTGTTGTGTACATTATTTATCATGTTATTTATTTTCAGTAGTTCTTTGTTATTTGATCTTTCAAAACCTTGTTGCTATGTTTTAAATAGTCTCCCATGATCGTGGTTTTTTCAATGTTATCTTTTACTTCTATGCTTTCTATTGCTAATATAATAAATCACCACAAACTTATGGGCTTCAAACAAGACAATTTTATTATCCTAAGTAAGGGCTCGATAAACTATAGCTATTAATATTTATTTTTTCCTGTTCCCAGAAGACCTCTTCCATTTGTTGTTTAATTCTTTCTTATGCTCATGAAGCTTTTTCCCCACTTTTTGTTTTCATTTGGTTTGCTTTGTTCCTTCTTTATGGAGTTCTCATTATACATATTGAATTTCCTGCATCTGTTCTCTAGGTCTCTTATCCTTTCACTTATCACCTTCATTTCATTAACCATTTCTCTGACTTCTGAGAAATTGTCTCAGGTCAATCTTTTAAATTAATTACATGGATTTCTGCAGCATTGGGTTTCTTGTTTACTGTCTCTATTAAATTTTAAAATTTGATTGGTATGTCTACTGATCTGTAATGGCTAAAAGAGATATGCTAAAATATCTCACTATGATTGATTTTGTCATTTACTTATTAATAATTTTTAATTTCTCACTGTTTCCTTTCCATAGGTAGAATAATATGGTGGTTCATTTTAAGGTTAGGAATTAAGAGACTTTAACAATGTTTTCTTCTGCTTTTTCATAGAATATTTACTTGGACTCGCAACATCATGGAATGTTTACATTTTTCACATCTTTTTCTCCCTGCCAATCCTTCAAATCAGAGATAAATTTTACAAAAAGTTGTGTCTATAATAAAATGTTATTATACTAAACAAATGAAGAAGATGAAAGTTTGTCTATTTTTGTGAAAGTGTGACTTTGTCTCATTCAGGTAATTTTATTACTGTGCTGTGCAGTTAATTTTCAGCACTTCACATGTAGACACCATTAGAGTAGGAAGAAAAGGAGTAGGAGAGAGAATAAGAAAAAGAAAGGCACAGAGGGAGGGAAGAAAGTAAGAAAAGTACTTCCTCTTTTACTTAAAAAGCGTATTTACTGTTTCACTGATTAAGTATATTTACAATGTGTTTCTGATATTATCAATAAATTCTGTTTTTCGGCTCTATGGAGGTATAATTAACATGTAAAAATTGTGTGTTTAAGGTGTGCAACATGCTGATTTTATGTACATACACATATACATTATAAAATGATTACCACAATCAAACTAAGTTTAAACTTAAACTAATTAAGACACCCATCACTTCACATACGAAGTTGTAATTAAGTTTATAAACTCATTCTAGAAGAAGCGCTATATACCTCATTGCTGAATATCACTATAGTCATCTTGGAAGTACTCCCCTTTGCCATCTGGTGACTTAATTGTCTAACTTCGTAATTAATGTTTTTTTGTGGGGAGAACACTTAGGATCTACTTGCTAAGTGAATTTCAAGTACAGTCATAAGGCCCATAACAACATTTTTTTCAATGATGATTATGTATACAATGGTGGTCCCATAAAATTAAGATTATAATATGGTATTTTTACTGTACATTTTCTATATTTCGATGCACAAATACTCACCATTGTATGACAATTTCCTACAGTATTCAACACAGTAACACATAGTACAGTTTCGTAACTTAGGACCAATAGACCATCCCATATTGCCTAGGTGTGTAATAGGAGATGTCTGCACTGTGATGAAATTGCCTAATGACACATTTTTTCAGAGTGGATCCCAATCATTAAATAGCACATGACTGTGTACTATGTATTGTTATATATAGTAACAACAATGTACATTAGATCACCAGAACTGAATTATAATGAACTTCAATTATAATATCTAACTGACATTATAAACATTGGTTTTCTTGTTTACTGTCTCTATTGAACATATTGCCAAGTTGTGTAGTAGGAGATGTCTGCACTGTGACGAAATCCAATTGCATATAAGCACTGGGTTTCTCGTTTACTATCTCTATTGAAGTTTAAAATTTGATCAGTATGTCTACTGATTTGTAATGGCTGAAAGAGATATGCTAAAATATCCAACCCAATGCTCTTTAACATTGTCCTATTCCTTTTCCGTCTTCAAGCACCTGGCAACCACCATTCTAATCTCTGCTTCTATTAGCTCTACTTTTCTAGACTGCACAGGTAAGTGAGAATATGTAGTATGTGCATTTCTGTGTCTGGCTTATTTTACTTACCACAATGTCCTCCAACATCATCCATGTTGTCACAAATGGTAGAATCTCCGTATTTTTATGAATGAATAATATTTAACTTTTTATATACGCCACATTTTCCTTATCCATTGACTCACTCATTGACAGACGCTTAGGTTGTGTCCATATCTCGGATATGCTGGATAGTGCTGCAGTGAACAAGGGAGCATAGATATCTGTTCAAGATACTGATTTCATTTCTTTTGGATATATAACTAGAAGTAGGATTGCTGGACCTCAGGGTAGATCTATTTTTTATTTCAGAGAAATCTCCATATTCTTTTCCATAATGACTATACCAATTTATAGTCACACCAGCAGTGTGCATGGGTTCCCTTTTCTCCGTACCATAGCCAACATTTCTTATATCTCGTCTTTTTGATAATAGTCGTCCTAACAGGTCTGAGGTGATATCTCATTGTGGTTTTGACTTGCATTTCACTGATTGTTGGTGATGTTGAGCAACTTTTCATATATCTGTTAGCTGTTTGTTTCTTCCATGAAAAAATACTTATTCAGTTCCTGTGTCCATTTATACTCGGGTTACTTGTTAATTTGTTTATTGGTTGGAGTTGTATGAGTTCTGTATACATTTTAGATATTAATCCCTTATCAGATATAGTCATATGTAGTTGCCTGGCTCAGCTTCCAATAACTTCCCCCTCTCTGTAAACTGCTTGGTTTTAGGAAAACTTACCCTTATTTTGTGATCCCAGCCTATTAGCTACAGTTGAATTATCTTAGAGTAGAATCAGGACTCAAACTGGTCCTATCAGATACTGTTGCTCTGGAAATTTCAAGAGGGCAACCAGCTAGAGATCAATTGAGTTGTGCTAATAGAAGTGTTCATATTGATTAGGTAGGTACCTTAACTCTGCAGAGGTCCACTTGACTCCTTGATTTTCTTGTAATCTCTTCTTGTAGAATTCCTATAAATTGTCTTTTATTGGTGATGCTAGTCAGAGTTACCTCCTGTTACTTTCAACCAAAACTTTAGAATTTTATCATTTTGTTATTTATGGTAAGAACATTTCATGGAAAAATCATAGGCTATGTATAATTTCAAATCACAAACATTATGAGGTACCAAATGGTGAGATATAGCTCAAAGGAATGTACAAACTCTGACATATATTGCTAAACTGTAAACATTCTTAAAGATCTCAAATGTTTTGCTTTTGTTCTCATGGGGAGTTCAATATCTACAAATAAGAAAAAATCAGTAATCACTAGGAAGTAAGTCAATATTTATTTTAAATATAATTGGATTTTTTAGAATAAAGAGAAAATTCATCCATTTTATAATATTAGGGCATCATGATACATTTTTATATCATTTTATATTTTCAAAATCTTTATCCATAGCTTATGAACAAATCCTGACCATGCTGGCTAATATAGTCTCAAATAAGTAATTTCATACAAGAAAACTCAAGTATAGGGAAGTGTTCTTGACCCAAGTTTTTAATCAAGATTATTGCTGAGCCAAAAGAACTCCTGTCATGTAACTTCTAGGCCTGTGAAATTGAATCTAAATTATAACAGCTTCCTTAGGACTTGTCAAATACCCTCAGTAAAAATTGAAGGGCATGTACTACCATGGGAGATATTTGTCCAAATGTATTTGAACATGACCCAACATGCAAGTTGCTCTCTAAGAATTCATGGGGGTTGGGAGTCAAGAGCAGATGCAGGGTGTTAAAATTATAGGCACTGCTGTGTCCAGTCTTCAGCACTGACTTATTCTCACATTGGCAAAGACGCTCACAGACTATCTATCAACATCCACCATTATATTGGGAAAGTTAACACAAAGGTTCTTAAAAGAGTTTGCTTCCTTTGCTATTTGGTTTTATGGTCTTTGAAATTAGATAGATAACACACAAACAGACAGATATGTAAATAAGTAGATATGTTATTAATTACTTGTACATGACCACACAAACAGCAATTCAATTATTCTTTTTAATTTTTTAATTTTTTTATTATTTCTTTTTATTGTTGGAGATTCATTGGGGGTACAAAGAACCAGGTTACATTAATTGCTTGTGTCAGATAAGGACCCTCCCATAATAGTGTTTTGCCCCCAAAAGGTGTACCCCCTCGTGATCCCACCACTGCGTCACTCCTTCCTTCCCTTTCTCTGTTCTCCCCATCCCACACCCCCACCATATGCTAAGTCATTAATTGTTCTCATATCAGAATTGAGTACATAGGATTCTTGTTTCTCCATTCTTGTGATGTTTTGTTAAGAATAACGTGTTCCACTTCCATCCAGGTTAATATAAACGATGTAAAGTCTCCATCTTTTTTAATGGCTGAATAGTATTCCTTGGTATACATATACCACAGCTTGTTAATCCATTCCTGGGTTGGGAGCATTTAGGCTGTTTCCACATTTTGGCAATTGTAAATTGAGCTGCAATAAACAGTCTAGTGCATGTTTCCTCCATTGTTCTATGTTGTACTATATATAACTGCTTTCACTTTTCTCACCTTCTGAAGAAAATACCACTTATGGGGCAAGTCCAAGTTCTAACTCTATCCATCCTATATAACCATTGGTTTGACTGAGGGAATTCCAGGGTCATTCATAGACTGGAACTCCTCATTTTCCTTATATTCTGTGAAAGCTTTTTCTGTGTTAAATCTGCATACTAAATAATCCGAAATCTCATTGATTCACACACACACAAATGTTTATTTCCTCATCCTGGGTCTCTGGGTTAGTTCTAATGGCTCTGTTCCAGGTAGTGCTCAGGTTCAAGAGACTTCTTATTCTGGGCCCAAGGCTGAAAGAATACCTCTTATCTATAACGGAGTGTCCTCATGCAGGTGTAAGAGCACAAGGAAGCTGGCAGAAACTTAATAGCACCTCTTAGAGCTCCCCTTCAGACTGTTTCCAGTTAGAATTGATACATATTCACTTCCCCTCAGATTTCATTGGTATATTGGCCAACGTGACATGGTGAGCCCATCATCAATGGGGTGAGGAAATTCACTACTCTTACGATGGAAGGGGAGAGAAGTGAATTTTTTCTAAACAATAATGTAATCTATTACATAGGTCCTGCCCATAACACTCCTGAAAACAATACTCAGCTAAATTTTCAGGTGAGAGCTGGAAACCACAGCCAATCAGCAGGCAGATTTGAAGCGAGAATTTTCAGCAAAGACAAATAAGAGGATTTCAGAAGCTGTGTGAGTTTTGATGAGGTTATGAAATGTTTAAAGTTGAAGCAATTGACATACATGTAAATTGACTAAACTGTAGTTTCAGTCCAGTATCTTGATTCACTATTTCCACTCAATTTAATGTTTATTTTCTTGGGTGTAAATCAGTGATATGTATTGAAGATAGCCTAAAAATACCCCAAATATAATATTTTTAACTTGAAGTTTAAATAAAAATAAATGAGCTTCCTCTCTGAATGATAAAATTAACATTGAAATTCATTTTTCTCAAAAATTTATGCTCTTGTCCCAGGCATCTTTCTCAGAAGTGTGTCAGTGGGCAGGACATACATGCAAAGCTGAAACTTAGGATGCCGCTTATTGCCATTTTTATTTTTTCCTGCTTTAATTAAAGCTTGCATTGATAGCAAAATTATTGGCCCTGTAATGATCCTTGACAAGGTCTGAAAAGAATACTTAAACTTATTGTTATATAGTGATTTTGAACAAGATAGAAAGAAAAGAATAGCTATTGCATTGCATATGACAACTAAATTTTTATTTGGTAACTGCCTCAAGTAGGTTAACTAGGAAGATACTAACACGTCTGTAGAGTCCCAGTTTGCTAACAATTTATCTTTAGCTTTTGTTTTCATGTGGACTACTACTTTGATCACTTCTTTATATCTTCTACATATACAGAAAAGAAACAATACCATACACTATCTCTATTTTATCTTAAATAACAAAAGTATGAAATCATACTTTTGTCATCAAGCAATGTGTTAGTTTTCAATAGCAATTGTTGTTGTGTTTTTTTTTTATTATTAGTTATGCTAGTTGAAATTCGGGGGAAGTGTGTTGCTATGGCCACTCCAAGTCAGGATGCTAATTTTTCCTTTGGTAGGTTTAAAAGATATTTCCTGGCTTAGATTTAAATTCAAAATTGCATCCATCCTCCAATTCCAAGTATACCATTACTAAATATTTCAGTAAATTTCTCTGAGTCTACATATTATCTCTTGAGAATCGAACATTGAAAGCAAAGTTAGAGTCTGCTATTAGATTTATAGGAAAGCAAGGCAGAAGGACTGTGGTTTTAAAAAGAGACATGGAACACCACCAAATTAAAAGTGTGAAGCTGCCAACCTCCTGCTCTCATCTCCAAAAGCATGTGCAGCAAGATTAGATAAACTACCATCACCTGAGCTGAGAAGTTTCCTCTAATTAAAGAGGAATCCCCACAAGGACACAAACAGCTATATCTGCTAGGAAAACAGGAATGGAAAAAACTTCATCATATCCTCAGAATACCATCTTCCTTGTGTTCCACTAAATTTATTTAGAATCCCAGTTTTGGAGCTCAGCATGGCCAGTTAACTTGCCTGACAAACCCACCATCAGCTCAGATTGCCTTGGCTGGTTTCCTTAACATAGCTTTAGTTAAAAAGAAAGTCAAGAATGTGAAGTATAAAGTAAAGGGGTTTAGGCTGAGAACCTGACATTTCTGCTTTAACATATCCCTTTTTAGCAAACATGTTAGGGCATGGCTCACAGCTGCAGATTCCAAATGTCTGCCTCGAACGGCTGCTTAATATATGGGACACAGAAAACAGATTCTAACTTTGACTTTTAACTCTGCCAATGTGTGATCGCGATCGTGTTACTTATCTGCGGCTCAGAGTTCATGCTAATAGAGACAGTGTATTAATTTTATCCACTTTATGGAATTATGATGAAGATTCAAGGAAAATATATAGAGAAAGCACTTTGCATAGTGTTTTAGCCACAGTAGGCAATCAGTAAGTAATAACTTAGAAAGTATGATAAATTAAATCATAACCTATCCAGGAAGGAAAAACATGAAACACAGTAAACAACAAAAACCTTTGTCTCTTAGCTATACATTTCTGTTAACAAAAATCAAGTTGGTCTGGGTGGGAGGAGACAAAGTAAATAAATTATATTCTTTGTTATTTATCCTTTCACCTGTCAGTGTGTATGCTCTTCATGACATGAGTGAACTATTTGGAAGTGGTTGCAGCCTGTAGATGCTTCTATTCTGAAAAACAGTAGAAGTATCAGAACAATACTGGTCAAGTGTGAGCCACACAGGTAATTTTACATACAGGGTGTCCATAAAGTTCATGTGCAATTGAAAATAGTTTTGCATTACAAACTGCGTGCAAACTTTATGGACATGCTGTTTTTTGGTAGCCACATTTGAAAAATAAAAAGGAATGTGTGAAGTTAACTTTAATACTATATTTTATTCAAGCTAATATATCCCAAATATTATAATCTTAGCACACAACTGATGTAATATTGATTAATGAAATATTTTACATTTTTGCCATCTTCAATATGTATTTTCTGCTTACAGCACATAGCAATTCTAACTGGCAAATGCTTAATAGCTGCATATGGATAGTGGTTCCCATATTGGACAGTGCAGGCATGGAAGATGGATAAGATAATGAAGAAGAGGTAAAGTCTCCATCTTTCTTTAAGGCTGCATAATATTTCATGTTGTACATATACCACAATTTATTAATCCATTCGTGGGTCGATGGGCACTTGGGCTTTTTCCATGACTTAGCAATTATGAATTGGGCTGCAATAAATATTCTGATACAGATATCTTTGTTATAATGTGATTTTTGGTCTTCTGGATATATACCTAGTAGAGGAATTGTAGGATCGCATGGCAATTCTGTTTTTAGATCTCTAAGTATTCTCAATATCCAATGTACTCAGCCCTACTATGAAACTAATTTATGGCTTTCATATGAAAGCTATAACCCAACTACAGCACAAGAACATGGGGTAAGGGGCAAGGGATGGGAAGGGAAAGAGGAGGATGGGTGGAGGGAAAATAATTGGTGGGTCCACACCTACGGTGCATCTTGGAAGGGTACAGGTGAAACTTGCTAAATGTAGAATATAAATGTCTGAACACAATAACTAAGAAAATACCATGAAGGCTATGTTAACCAATTCAATGAGAATATTTCAAATTGTATATAAAACCAGCACATTGTACCCCATGATTGCATTAATGTACACAGGTAAGCTTTAATAAAAAAAAAAAAAAAAAAAGGAAAAGAAAAAAAGATTATGAAGAAGAGTTGGGGTGGGAAGTGGAGTTAGAGGCTGTGTAGTGGCATTAGTATAAATTTTGTGAGCAAATACTTCGTTTTTAGTGTGAACGGTATAAGAGAATCATTTTCAAGGCTGCTATAAGCCACGGTAACCAAATATGCCTTCTAAGAAAATTTGACAACCTTACTAAGACATTGATTTCAGTCAGTGTTGATGTCTTTTGTTGCCTTCTTAATACAATTATAAGAGGTATAACAGCCCTAAACTTGCTTTTACCATGAAAGTTTTAATAAAAAGGAAGAAAGTCCTTTGAACATGGCTTATTGCAACTCTGTTCTAATCTCTTCTAGGCCCATCTTAGCATTCTATGCAGAACACTCCAGTGAGGATGGCTCCCTAACTGAGTCTATGTACAGCATGCTATCTATAGGAATATTGATCAATTTTATCTTTGCCTATTAAGAATTACACATTTTATTCCATTAATGCTTCTTACAGTAACTATCATATTAAATCAGAACTTTCGCATTATGTTTCATAAATAGCATGAAACTTGGCTCCCATAAATCACAGAACTAAATTGGAAGTATAAAGTTAAGATTTATAAACTAACATACTAAATCACAACTTTAAAATTTAAGATTCATTAATAAGAACTTTTATATGCATGATGTATAAATCAAAGCACTGCACCTGATTCTTGGAAGTTAATGCATGTAAATCAGAATTCTGAAAGTTAATATTAATAAATCAAGGAAATGCATTTTACTTGGTAAATTTCTTTTTTAACGGAATAATTCCTACATTAAATAATGGACAGTCTCTTCTAAAAAATGTTAATCTCAAAACTTCATTTGATAGCCATTTCCAGAATATCTTTCTTGTTTTATTTAAGCCCATTTCCCTTATGTGAGTATAGAAATATCATATAGGCATGTTCTTCATACAAACTCCCATATTCTTGAAAACAACAATTAAATCACACTCCAGATTTTCCATTTCTCAGCTAAATATACTCAGAAAACTTAGCTTTCCTCCGTTAGGGTTATTTTATGCATTTTTGGACATTTTTAACAAGTATCTACATTCCTTTTGAGGGTGATGTGTGTAAAACTGGACAAAAACATTCTTACACAGGTCCTATTAACATGGAGTGTGGTAGTTGAATTACTTCTGGACCCTCATATGTCATGCCTATTTCTTAACAGTCCATTTATATCTCAGCCATAACCACAGGAGCAGCTTGAGCCTCTCATTGTAAGGTGTTATTACTCAGCAGGAAGAATTGCTTCACTCTCCTCATGCTTAGATTCCCTAGATTTCTCAGTGGCAACAGAAAACTGGATTCTCTCATTTCTACTTTCCTAAAGCTACTCTTAAGACAGTTACCGAAGACCTCCATGCTGTTGGCGGCCAACAACCACTTTGAGTCCTCGTCTTATATGAATATTCATCAACAGTTGGTACTGTTGTCACATCTTTCATCAATGCCTATGACACCTCTGGATCTTTTTCCTACCTCTCCATCAGCTCTTTCTAGTCTTCTTCAAGGAACCTCCTATCCTAACAGCTCTTAATTTAAATGCTAGCATTTCCCGTGGTTCTCTCCTTGAACACCTTATTTTTCTCACCAAGTATCTTCTCATCTGTGCACACAGTGACTACACGTGCATGTTGATTATTCACAAAACTCTTCTCTAAAATCTAGAAACATTTACTAAGTATTTATTCCTTTTGGTGCTACTAGTTCCTCTAAACCTACAAATTCAATATGTGATCTCTTATTTGTTTTGCTAAAGCAACTTCTCCTTTTCAAATTCACCTCAAACCTCATGTCTAATCAGCCACACCTTTTATCAATTTTCTTCCCCTCATTCTGTTCGCAGTCATTGTTTTAGGGAAGACCTCTCTTAATTCTTCTCTGTACTGTTCGTTTTCTAACTGTTCCTCGGCCTTCATGAATGAAACTCTGATCATATAATTCCCTCATTGAGACGTTTCCATTTCCACACCCCACTCCTGAAATAGACAGTTTTGGCAGACCTAGCTGCTTGTGTCTTCTCCACACTCTTTGCCTCCCCTCATACTCTAAACTTTAAATGAGTGGTTCTGAATCTGAGGATTTTGTCTCACCATGAACATTGGCAATGTCCGAAGACCTTTTTGGTCATTACACTTGGTGATGGTGGTGCTACTGGCATCTGATGAGTAGAGGCCAGGATATTAGTAAACAACCTACGATGAACAGAACAGCCTCTCACAACACAGAATTATCCAGTCTCAAATGTCAGTAATGCAGAGGTCCAGATAACCTGTTATGGATAACCTAAGTATAATATTTTACCCAGAGGATGGAACTACCGTGTGGATCTGAACCTTTGAACACATCATACACATTTTCTGTCCTTTGCCTGAAATTCCCTTTCCTCATTTATATTGAGACCCACTCATCTTCATCCTACAAACCCTAGTTCGAAGTGTCTTCCTCTGTAAAGGGGTTTGCTCATCCTCTCAAGCATCGATGATCTGTCATTACGGTTTTGTGGAAGAAACACACATGGGGTTCAGAGTCAGAATGACATTGGTTTAAAATGTGACTCCAGCTTAACTGATATGTACTTGAGCAAAATAAACATTTCAAGCCCTCTGCCTTTGTCTGTTTTGGCATAAAGAAATACATGAGGATGGGTAATGTATAAATAAAAGAGGTTTATTTTGCTCACAGTTCTGTAGACTGTAAAAGAAGCATGGCACCAGCATTTGCTCCTGGTGAAGGCCTCAATACCCTTTCAATCAAGATAGAAGGTGAAGGGGTAGCAGGCCTGTCACATGGGAAGTGAAGGAGCAAGGTTGGGGGAGGTGCCACACACTTATAAAGGACCAGCTGTAGAGTGAATTAATAAACTGAGAGCTCACTCAACACCTCAGGGAGGGCACAAAGACCTCATTCATGAGGAATGTCCCCCTGTGACCCAAACACCTCTCATCAGGCCCCACCTCCATCATTGGTGATCAAATTTCAACATGGGATTTAAAGGGAATAAACATCCAAACTTCATCAAGCCCCAGTTCCTTCTTCTGAGAATTGTGAGTTCAAAATACAACAACAACAATTCTATCGTTAGAATTTAATCACCTATTGCTGTAAGGGAAATCTAGATTCACATTTGTCACCCCTTGGACCACTAATATTAACTTGACTGGTTTTACAGATTATCATTTACACAGTAAGTGAAGAGGAAAGATCTTATCACGGAAAGGATGCACAGTCTTCCATAAAATAATTATAAGTAACTGGGCTCCCCAACTAGACTCTCCTAAGATGCTTTCAAGGTCTGTTTACAAGTGACTATAAAAGAGAGGAACTAACAGCAAAATGTGTCCAGTATCTTTCACAAGCTGCACTTGAATCATTATGTTATTACAGCAAGGGAACTGCATGACACCTGATACATCTACTTCTGGAAATATGTTAGCTTATGTGGATTATATAAAGAAACATAAGAACTTGCAGTTGAGTTGGGAACATAGGGCAAGAATTCTAAAATAAGCAGAAAACAGAACACTACAGCTTAAAATCAGCTAGAACAAAATGGTGGTTCAGAAAAGTACTACATACTTTTCTATACAAATTTCTTAAGTAGTGAAAAGGTAGTACTTGCCACTGATGATGAAATGGAAGATAGTGTAGCCATCATTGTGTGTGTACATAAGTGTGTGTATTTCACTTTCTTTCTTCTTTCCTCTCCAACATATTTTTTAAATCAACTAAGTTTGTAGCATAGAAAATGTCACATGATCACCCTATACCCTTCTTACTTACCAGGGTTACAAATATACATTGATCTGGAATGATGTAGAACCGTAAGAAAAACATGTACGAATGTATTTGAAATAATTCTCAAAAATGTGCTCATGATTAATTATTCCACTGAAGCTCCCACAACAAATGTTTACTTGAGAATTTCTGAAGCTGTTTTTTTTAACTTTTGATGAATTCAATATTACAGTAAGCAGAGCCATTCTGTCTGCAGTAACGTTCTTGCATCATCTTAAGCTATTCCCAGAGGAAATAATGGATGAAAGGAAAACCTAGTAAAAAAAAATAACTTTTATCAGATCTACTGTAAAAGGCTTTTCTGACATCAAGGGTATATGCAGATTTCCTTGATAGCTTGACTCCACGTGATTATGTTTAGTGATTTTTCTAACTTCCCATTACCTATTTATACTAAGCAACTGAATATATACGTTTATGCATAAAATCACACTTATTATGAGGAAATACAGCATTGATACCATTCAAGCATATCCCAAGGCATGCCTTTTAGAGAGTTTAATAACATATATTTGTGATTCTAAGAGAATCATTTGTTGTTTAATTTGAAACAGGGTAAGTACTCATATTTAGCTACTTTTTCTTTTATTATCAATTAATGTAGGTAATAAAACTTTGAAACATTTATAACATTACTAGGTGAAATTATCTGCAGTTATCTTATTTTATCATTAAATGTCATTTTTATTACTAAATGAGAAAAAATTAAACTATTCTTTCCCATTGAGATTTATGTGACTTAATAGAATCATATAATACAGAAAGAACCTCAAAATGTAAAATTATATGCTTCAATATAAATTCATAAAAATGTCTGTCATAAACAATATTTTAAAATGGAAGATAAATTACGATCTAGGAGAAAGACTCTAATACTAGGAAAGACACATGGTTACTAGTTTAATACATAAGTTCTCAGAAATGAAAATGGGAAAAATTACATTAATAGAAACACTGTAAGGAGATATGAACAGGTAATTCAAAAAGAAATAAAATACAGATAGTCTACAATATAGAAATGGACAACTTTACCAGTTATCAAATTAATTGCAATTGAAGCAACAAGATCATTTATTTACTTGATACATGGTTCATTTTCTTTTTTTTTTTTTTAGAGACAGAGTCTCGCTTTGTCACACTTGGTAGAGTACTATGGCATATCACAGCTCACAGCAACCGCCAGCTCTTGGGCTTAGGCGATTCTCTTGCCTCAGCCTTCCGAGTAGCTGGGACTACAGGCACCCGCCACAACACCCGTCTATTTTTTTGTTGTTGTTGCAGTTTGGCAGGGGCCGAACTAGAACCCACCACCCTTGGTATGTGGGGCTGGCGACTTACCCACTGAGCCACAGGCACCACCCCATGGTTCATTTTTTTAATGCAATGTTTCTATCTAGTGTTGATGGGCATATGAATAAAAAAATAATGATTTTCTGGTAATTATATAAATTAGTATGACTTTCTAGGAAGAAATTTGTTTTTAAAATGGCAGTATCTTTTAACATACAAAGTTCCTGGAGATTTATTCTAAGGAAATAACATAGCCACAAGATATTCATTGCAGCATAGTTTTGCATCCACAATCAAAAACCTTAAATACACAAGAAAGGGAGATTACTTGAATAAATTAGGATATACCAGTGAAAAGGATTACTATGCTGTCATGAAAAAGATATTCTAGAAATATATTTATAGGCATAATACAATATGCATACTGCATGGTTATCTTTTAAAAAAACACAGCTTCCCAAAAATGCACATTATTGTTCTATGTTAACATCTTTTAGTGGTAAGAATTGCTGAAATTTACATAGGTAATAAAATTTTATTATAATGTGTGCACAGCAAAGTGAGGAGCCACAGGCAACCCTTCTCAACTCCTTCCCATTCAAGATTCATGGAAAACTAAGATGAAAATCCTTCATGACTCAGGACAGAAAAGCATCTCTAAGGAATCAATTATCACATCATCACCCAGAATTAAGCCCCTATTGTTTTCTTGTGATTCTGCCTTTCTCACCTTTTCTCTCTCTTCTTCTTTTATTTGTTATTTCTGTTTATTTTTCTGTATCCTCTACCACTACTGTTACTATTGCTTCTATTTGTGTGAATGTGTTTCTTTGTGTGTCTAAAGAACAACAACAACAACAAAAACTCCCTAATAGAGAGAATCCTGTTGAGCCTGGTAGTTAGAATCCAACATGGCCTGCCCATACTAATCAGAGTTCTAGGGTAGGCTACGTCTTTAGCTCCTAAGCCAGCCTTTAGCTAGTTCCCTTTTGGTTTCAGTATTAACTCATGATCCAATCAGTTTTGTCTAGGACAGTGGTTCTCAACCTTCCTAATGCCTCTTAATGCTGCGATCCTTTAATACAGTTCCTCATGTTGTGGTGACCCCCAACCATAAAATTACTTTCATTGCTACTTCATAACTGTAATTTTCCTACTGTTATGAATCGTAATGTAAATATCTGATATGCAGGATGTATTTTCATTGTTATAAAGGGGTTGCAACCCACAGATTGAGAAATGCTGATCTAGGACATTTAAATAACATGACATAAAGGAAGAGGACACTCTTTTTGCTTTCCTTAAAAGGGAGTTCTAGAAAAAGAGGACAGTTAGTGTTACTTGCTGGTGATGAAATTACATATTCTGTAATATAGAATTGACAGCCTAGATCATTTAATTTTGATCTTATGCATTGTTCATTTTTTAATAGTTAACATTATCATTATCTGCCTATGAGGAAAAAAAATCAGTAAAAGTAAGTTTGCTTTTCTTATTAAACCCTTGATCTAGTCTCCTGCCTGAGGGCTATTATATCCCTGCCAGTAATCATTTGTAAACATATGTCTCTTCAAAAGCATTCACTCTATCTCATGCATCATTCTGTCAGCTATTCTCACTTCCCATTCAATCTGTATTCCTATATGAACTTTATAATTGATGCTTAGGAATGTGTCTTACATCGTGTTTTGTTTCACCTTCCCCTAAAAACAATTATTTGGAAATTTCAGCTAAATTAATTACTAGGATGGTATGCAAAATCTTGTAGTATTCCGTTCTGAGGTCATGTAACCCAAGAGACCTTTGCCTTTTCAAACTTTGGAGGTGTTTTTCTATATCCTCAATGGTTCCTTCTTTCACAGAAGCATAGTCTTTCCCTTTCCCATTTTCGTTTTCTTTCTTTTTTTTTTAATTTGGTTTCAGAAGGAATGCTCTACAATTTTCTTATCTCTAAAGGTATTATTTAATGTCTCCCTAATGTCACCCTAGTCTGTTTTCATTTCTTAAGCCTGCTGTTATGTTCCATATTCTTCCTTCTCTAGCCTACATGAGTAGGGTTTTTTCCCTGATATGATCTGTTTTTATTCTATCATGAATTTGATTCTGCTCTTTTCTTTGATTGTGTTCTTTATAGATGTTTCATAATTCAAATCATATTTATTAGTATCCACTCTATGCAAGATTTACTGGTGATTTTGGGGGAAGCCCCTGTCCATTAGTGGAGAGACACAATGAATGTATGTAATTATAACACAGGGTGGGGGAAAGAAGAGAACAGATAGGTAAGGACTATATAAAAAATGTCAGGAGAAAATGGAAAAATTAATAAAGGAAAGAGAAATTTGAGGAATACAGAAAACATTAATAAGGGGTATCATAATTTTCCCTTATATTTCATATATACAATATGGACGGTATTAAATAAATCATTTGGAATTGAAATTCACTGGACCACAAAAAAATAGGGTATCAGTTTGGAATGAAGTATAGAAAATCGATCAGATGGAATGAATCATAGTCAAATGCAGTAGAATGGAGTAAGGAAAATTCTGAAGAGAAGCCATTAAGAAGAACCTTCAAGAAGGCCCATTCAGTTCAAGGCAGAGATACAAATGCCATGTTGCAAGTAAAATGTGGCAATGACTATTCCCCCCAAACCTAAGCATTTTAACAGTGAAAGGAGAGAAGAAATCCTAGAGGAAGTGGTAGATAAATGACATGAGAATCTGTAGGAATAAAATTGGGAATAGATGATCAGCAGCTCTAAGAACGTCATTGGGCAGCTCAAAATATAAACTGATATATGCGTATTTTGGACAAAATTCCAAAAACATAAAAAGTGATTTAATCTAATCCAATTTTCTGCCATCATCATACTCCCCAACTCTTATTTATTTGGGGTGGGAAAGAGGTTAGTGGATTACTTGCAATTATCCTATAGTTTTAAAAGTGAAAAACATAAATACGAAATGACCTAATGATTTTACTTTCTATTTTAGGTTATATAAAATAATTAGTGGTTTTGTTTATAATCTTTTTGAGTGTGATATTTCTTGAAGCAATCTCCAGGGCGCGGGCAGGCTCCCTCTTGCATGTGTCACAGTAGCAAATGGTCTCTCTCCTTCCCCCTTTCTCTTTGCTTCTGCTACAAACCGTGCAATCCTTTACTGATTTTTGGTATGTTCCCTTACAAAATGCATCTTCCTATTTAGCCTTTCCTAAGTGTCAGAAGGTGATGGTCTTCCCCCTTTTCTGGAATACATTGTTCAAAAGCTGCGTGATGAGATTTCTCCTGTAAGAAAGGTGTGTCTGCACTGTTTCTCCACTCTCCTCCTTATCTAATGAGTAAAAGATGTACTTATTCACAAATGCAACTTCCATCAGCCAGAAGAATAGTTTTCCCACCATTTGTAGGACCTCCTTGTAAATCTGTGACACCTGTGGTACTGATCAGCTCTGTCCCCTCTCCCCATAAACTTTAGGTGTTCTAAAATAACTGTCAGTTTTTCAAATTGAACAGGGTGTTTCCTCTTACAACCAATGATTGATGGTATTTGAAGGCCAAAGAGTGTACTCAGCATTGTCACTAACCTCTTGTCATGGAATGAGAGTCACAAAAAGAAAAGTGTATCAGAGTCTTCTGACATCGGAGTGAAACAGGAAAATCGTTATGTCAGATGAGGTCTGACATAGGATGGGAAAGGGTAAGCAATATTCCCAGCATGTAGACAAACCAAAAACTTTTTAAAAGAGCAAAAACAGGAGACTGTTCACATTTCTATTAGAATAAAATTTAAAAATTTATCACGAGGAAAGAAGAATATTTTAAACATGTGGTATTAAGAAAAATGAACTTCCACATGCAAAAGTAAGAAATTGTATCTTACACCACCTACAAAAGTTAACTCAAAATGGACCAAAGAGCTAACTAGAAGAGTGTTTAAACTGTCAGACTCTTAGAAGAAAACACAAGAGGAAAGCTTTACAACATTGGCTTTGGCAATGATTTCTTTGATATGACACCAAAACCGCAGGCAACAAAAAAAGAATAGGTAAAATTGGACTAAGTGAAAATTAAAAACTTCTATTCATCATAGGATATAATCAACAGAGTGAAAAGGCAGCCTATGCAATGGGAAAATATTTACAGATAATATATCTGATGAAGAATATCCAGAATCTATAAATAATTCATATAACTCAACAACAACAAAATAAATAACTTAATTTTAAAAAAATAGGCAAAGGACTTGAACAGACATTTGTCCAAGGACCAAGCATATGAAAATACACTAATGTTTAGGGGAATATAAATCAACACCTTCATGAGACACCAGCTCATAACCCATTGGAGTGGCTACTACATATTTTATTTTATTTTATTTTTTATTTTTTTAAATTATTTTTTATTAAGTCATAACTGTGTACAATGATTCAGGCTTGGAGTACAGTGTGCGGGCTTCCCATACAATCGGAGATATTTTTATCCTCCTGATTAATGTAACATTCATGATATTTTCTCATTTACTATGTGAAAACAATTTTGATCCGTATTTAGAAGATTTCTCCTGACCCTTCACATATGCACCACAAGTGT
>CAUYRH010067606.1:0-11807 GCA_963574655.1 Perodicticus potto | reverse complement strand
TGTACCAGAATGTTTATTGCAGCCCAATTCATAATTTCTAAGTCATGGAAGAAGCCCAAGTGCCCATCAACCCACGAATGGATTAATAAATTGTGGTGCATGTACACCATGGAATATTATGCAGCCTTAAAGAAAGATGGAGACTTTACCTCTTTCGTGTTTACACGGATGGAGCTGGCACATATTCTTCTTAGCAAAGCATCTCAAGAATGGAAGAAAAATTATCCAATGTACTCAGCCCTACTTTGAAGCTAATTTTAAAGGTTTCATATGAAGGCTATAACCCAACTATAGCACAAGAATATGGGAAGGGGGGGGAGGTTGGGATGAAGGGAGGGTAATTGGTGGGGCCACGCCTATGGTGCATCTTAGAGGGGTACAGGCGGAATTTACTAAATGCAGAATACAAATGTCTTCATACATTCATACATTTATACATATATAAATAGTTTATACTGGTGATTTAATCACATTGTCCCTCCAATGTATGGTCTATAATGATTCCTGTGTAGAATGTAGGTAGAATCTGCCTGCCTTAGCCTGGGATTCAAGTAACTAAGAAAATGCCATGAGGGCTATGTTGAGCAGTTTGATGAAAACATTTCAGATTGTATATGAAACCAGCACATTGTGCCCCTTGATTGCACTAGAGTACGCAGCTATGATTTAATAAAAAAAAAAAAAAAGAGGCTTAGGGAGGCAATGAGAAAAAAAAAAAAAAAAGAAGAAGAAGAACTCAGTACTAACCTCTGTGCTCCCACGAAGGAGCCATGGGACCTTGGACATGGCGTCTTCTTCTTGGGTCTTTTTCTTGGGTTTCATTTCTCTCAGATGAATGAAGCCAGAATTACGGGTTACTGTATCTTATGAAATGTTCAGCTTCATTTTGTTCCAGGACCACAGACAGGTGTCACCAACCCATATCTGCTGTTATTAATTCTGAAGCTCATGGATGCAGGGTCATAAGTTAGATGTGGAGCAGGAGAATATGTGGATTGGTGAGTGGCATTCCCATGCTGTTGGAATTATAATGATAACTGCCTCACTTTTGCATGGTTAACCTGGTGCTTCACTGTGTTGAAGAGTTGCTCAACAGTTCTTTCCCAGAGCCAGGTAAGCACTTCAGGGAATGTTCTGGCTTTGGATAGTTTATGGTTAAACATATAGTCTTTTTTTGTAAAGACTCCAGGAAGCAGGGAGTACTTGGCTCTAAAGTCCAGAGTGTGTTCCTGCCAAAAGCACGGAAATATCTCAAAATTGAGGACACTTGTCCTTAATAATTTCAGTGTATGTGTGGATGTGTGTGTGTGCATTTTCTTTTACTGACTTTGAAGGTTAAGCCCAGGAAGAAACAAATCCAAATCTTTCCAAGAAATAAGAACTGTAATAGATGAACTGTAATCTGCTGAATTCACATCTGAGGCCAGGCAGGGTGACAGCTTGTGTTACCATGAGCAGTACAAGACAAAGCTGGGTTCAGATTTCTCTGGAGGATTTTCCTTGAAAGTTAGTTGTTTTATCTGTAGGAGAAATGCTTTAGCTTTGAGAATTTCCCCTATAAATAGTTTATAGTGGTGATTTAATCACATTGTCCCTCCAATGTATGGTCTATAATGATTCCTGTGTAGAATGTAAGTAGAGTCTGCCTGCCTTAGCCTGGGATTCAAGACACCTGATCTCCCACTAATTCTTCTCAGGTACCCTGAATACAAATCAGATATCTGTCCACTCCTCCCTATCCTGGTGTTTGCTCCCCTTCATTTCCACGTGTCCAAGTTCTACCTTTTTTTCAAGGCATTTCTCCAATGCCAAATCTTTCAGAAAGCTCTGCAGTGGACAAGAAAGCTTTTTCTTTCCACAAATCCCCTCCAATTTTGTGTGCACCATCTTAGCTTATTTACTCTTTTCTACCTGGCATGATCGTTCTTTGTTTCACTTTCTCGTCTTTCCCCACTACTAGCTGTGAACTCCTGGAGAACACGTCTCTGTTTCACCTCTGGGTTAGTCACAGCATCGTCCTCATCACTGCTGACCGGTGAAAGTGGGTGGAGGATGGACATCAGAAGGAAGTGCTGTTGGTCAGGCACCTCGTTTGGGGCGAATGTCCTCTCACCAAGAAGAGATTTACAAGGCGGTGATGATAGACCAAGCTTTGATTATCTGTGTGTACTTTCTTCTTTCTGTGGTACTTTCAAGATCTTTACTTTCTTAATTTTATTTGTATAATTAAAGAGAACTAAGAATGCACGAGGATGTAAGAGAAAAGATATAAAATGAATATTTGAAAATCGAAAGAGAGATTGGTTAAGGAGTGTGAGGTTTGCATTCCCTCGTACATGCACCTCTGCTCCCTTTTTACCTTTCTCCTGTGGTTGTACTGAGATGGGATTGGGTTTACACTATATAATATTCAAACAGGCGCATCCTTTATAAACATGGGCATTACATTTGATAAATTAGATCTCTGTTTCTACAGCAAAGCTTCTAGTATGAAATTATAAATTTAGAAGTATAGTATTTTAGATTTAAGTTCAGAATTATTATCATAAATGAGATCTTAATATTAAGTAATCCGATTACACTGAATGATTAAGATGTTGAAGTAGCACAATATTGAATTATTTAGAGCCACAGAGCTTTTCATGAAGATTCCAGGTGTCTTAACTTGTTGCTTAAGTGTCCTGTCTTTTACTGATGGAGGAGTATTTTATAATCTGATGACAAATCATGTATTGCATAGCCTGCTTTAATTGCTAATCCTCCCTCAAAAAAGCAAACTACCCTCAAAAGGATCCTTCCTTAAGTTTTGTTACTTGAAAAAATTCAGGCAAAGTTCATACAGTTGCAGACCTGATTCACCAGTCTTATTTGTAGCTCATTTGTACAAAAAGAACAAAATTCTTTGGTTGCACTTGAACCGTTTGCATTATTGCAGGAATCTCTTCCTTTAGCATACATTTATTGGGTTCCCATACACAACTGACTCTGAAGATGAAATTTACTTTGCTATAAGTTGACCCTCAGAAATTCCAACCCTATCACTTGTAGTTGTCCCACTTTCTTGACCACACTGCAATTTCTGAGCACACTGCCTGTCATTGTCCTTTGTCATGCTCTGTGGCATAGCTCTGGAGTTTGAGACCAGCCTGAGCAAGAGTGAGACCATAGCTCTGTGGCAGCCACACTTCCCAGAAGTGGCAGGGGGCATTCTAGGTCTTGGTGGTGGATGATTCTCTTCACATCTACACTCAAACATGTCTGTAGCTGATTGCTGAGACTTGCCTGGAAGTTAAAAAGACACAGATTATTTATGGTTCATTGGGAAGAAGGTTTTTATCAGGGCTGTGCTTCAGTGGAATGACATTAAAACCATGGTGGAAATTTTTCATGTGTCTGTAGGCCGTGCACCTGTCTTCTTTAGAGAAGTTTCTCTTCAGGTCCTTTGCCTATCCTGAGATGGGATCACTTGTTCTTTTCTTGCTAATATGTTTTAGTTCTCTGTGAATTCTGGTTATTAAGCCTTTTTCAGAGGCAAAACCTGCAAATATTTTTTCCCATTCTGAGGACTGTCTGCTTGCTATACTTACTGTGTTCTTAGCTGTGAGAAGCTTTTTAGTTTCATCAGGTCCAGACCAGAAGACCAAAAATCACATTATAACAAAGATACCTGTACCTAGAATGTTTATTGCATCCCAATTCATAATTGCTAAGTCATGGAAGAAGCCCAAGTGCTCATCGATCCACGAATGGATTAATAAATTGTGGTACATGTATACCATGGAATATTATGTAGCCTTAAAGAAAGATGGAGACTTTACCTCTTTCTTGTTTACATGGATGGAGCTCTAACACATCCTTCTTAGCAAAGTATCTCAAGAATGGAAGAAAAAATATCCAATGTACTCAGCCCTACTATGAAGCTAATTTATAGCTTTCATATGATGGCTATAACCCAATTATAGCACAAGAATATGGGGAAAGGGGCAACGGAGAGGAGGGGGGGAAAGATGGGTGGAGAGAGGGTAAATGGTGGGATCACACTTATGGTGCATCTTAGAAGAGAACAGTGAAACTTACTAAATGCAGAATACAAATGTTTTCATACAGTAACCAAGAGAATACCATGAAGGTTATGTTGAACAGTTGGATGAAAATATTTCAGATTGTATATGAAGCCAGCACATTGTACCCCATGATTGCACTAATGTACCCAGCTATGATTTAATTTTAAAAAATGGTGGCATTTCTTATCTGTGACGCTAAAGAACTGGGGTGAGAGGTTGGAGGAAATAACCATTCAGGTTTCCTGTTAGCTCTGGTATGAGTCTGCAATAAGTGAGCCAGGGGTCACAGACCAGAGTTACTTTTTTTCTTTCTTTTTTTGAGACCAAGTCTCATTTTTGCCTAGGGTAGAGTGCCATGGTGTCTTAATTCATAGGAACCTCCAACTCCTGGGCTCAAGTGATCCTCCTAGTTCCGCCTCCTGAGTAGCTGGGACTGTAGGCATGAGCCACCATGCCCAGCTAATTTTTATTATTTTCAGTAGAGACAGGGTCTCACTCTTGCTCAGCCTGGTCTCAAACTCCTGAGCTCAAGCAACCCACCAACCTGGCCTCCCTGAGTGCTAGGATTATAGGCATGCACCACCATGCCCGGCCCTAGTTTTATTCTTTTTAATTGAAGTATAATGCATATACAGGAAAGTACATAGATTCTAAGTCACAAAATGAGCGTCTACTTAATGAAGGCTGTTTACGATCACAAATGATCAACTCAAAATTCCAAATGAGATACATCTGGGTATTTTTATGCCAAATTCTACTAATAAATATTTTTACTGGGTTGATCACAAGGTATTGTTTATACTAACTCTGTAAGCTCTTGTGACTTTGTAATTATTTTCAAAGTGATATAAATACAGTTGAAAAAATAATAGAGTAGATAGTAACTCTGATATGATACTAAATCAACAGTGGTTTAAGAATAACATTTACTTTTTCTGAAATAATATATCTTCATTGTAAATAATTTAGAAAATACAAAGAAGCAAAGATGATAAGTCTATGAAACAATACTCAATACCACCACCCAGACCTAATAACCCTTGATACATTTTGCCGTATACCATTTCAAATGTACATATGCCCACATGTACGTGTACACATATGTATAAACAAAATTTGAACTCTGCAACTTTTATTGATTAAAATAAAGAAGATACTACTTTCAAAATTTTTTTTGTTTGTTTTTGTTTTTGTAGAGACAGAGTCTCACTCTATCACCCTCGGTAGAGTGCCGTGGAGTCACAGCTCACAGCAACCTCCAGCAGTTGGGCTTAGGCGATTCTCTTCTTCAGCCTCCCGAGTAGCTGAAACTACAGGCACCTGCCATAGTGCCTGGCTAATTTTTGATGCAGTTCAGCCGGGGCCGGGTTTGAACCCGCCGCCCTCAGTATATGTGGCCAGCACCCTATTCGCTGAGCCACAGGCGCCGCCCTCAAAATTTTTAAATATCTATGATATATCTCTTATATGACTGCAGTGGCTGCTATTTAACAAATACTACTGAAATTATTTGTATGCAGTTTTACACTCTCACAGATATGCTTATTGCTCATTATTGTATTTAAATATTAATTTCTTATATTTTTAAAGTGCATTCCTAGAAGTAGAATCGCTTCCTAGATGAGAATCTCTTATGTTTTCCTCTCATCTCTTACAGATGAGAATCTCTTGCTTTCTGGAGCCATTGCCAACTCCTTAAATTATACATCAAATTTTAAAAAACGTAAAATTTGAGGGATTAAAACTTCATCTTGTCGTAATTTGCATTTTTATCATGTGAAAATTATTTTAAAATGCTTTATCGTTCATTGGCTTGTCTTTTATCCATCTTAATGAGGTATTGATTATTTTTCTTATTCCTGTATTTGACTTATTTTGTAGATAAATATGCACATACTTTTCCAAGTTCATTGTGGTCTCATTCATGAACTGTTTTATCACCCAGTTTCTTAGCTGAAGATCGATAAATTATTCCGGAAGTACTTCGAAATATATCCTATGTACTGGAAAAATAAATTCTTTTTTATCACTCTCAGATGACTCAACATCTGTAACATTTTCTTGTTGATTTCAACATGCGTGTGCCTAGGTAAACCCATAGTACAATATGATTTTTTAGTGGAAAGTAGTAAAATAGCCCATAGTGCTTTAAAATTTTTCACTGAAATAATTTTGAACAAATGTAATTATCCTTTTCTTTAATTTTTTAAAGTAAAAATTCATAGCAGCTATTATTAACTGATATCTGCTCATTGATAAATGTAATTCAGGATGAGAAATTAACTAGATTTACATGTCCGTAGAACTGCAAGTACATTTAACTCATTTCCCAGGAAAAATTGACTGAATATTTAAGTTTTAATTTGACATTTATTCTCAGTCAAATTAAAAAAATCTAAGTAACAGAATATTTTTTTTTTTTTTTAGGGACTGGCATTTAAAATCCTTTGTGCTTTGTAGTAAGAGATTTCAAAATTAAGCCTCTGATTAGCCCACATGATGAAATCCCAAAATCAGAGATGCTGGCGTGGATGTGGAGAAAAGGGAACACTTCTACATTGCTGATGCTGCTGGTTTTATATGACAGCCCACTTACCATGATGTACTTCCAACATGCTACTGCATAGGCGCAGGAAAGATCCGAACCAATTCTGTGATGATTTTGGCACTACACAGTCACAGAGCTGTGGTTAAATCACAACAACTGGGCTTCGTAGCCCAATATTTGGGGAATGAGGTAGGTAAGGATGTGAGAAATGATTATTCCATGCATAAGCAGTAGCCTTAAGAAAAAAAGGAGAGGCTGTGGGCTCTTAACATAACTGTGTCATAGCAGGAGCTTTTATTACTGCTCCATAGGTGATGACCACCCACAGCTGATTGCACACACTGGTATTGAACTTGAACCCCATCAAAAGAATGCTACTTTATTTACTTCAACACTTGGATCTTTCCCCAGGAAAATTATAATGCGCGGTCAAGGTAAATTGAGTAGCCTCCTGAACAAAAGGGTCTTCACCAGAAGAGAAGTTCTGAGAAAGCAGAGGGAATGAAGACACTGGTCATCTATGGGAATACCTCTTGCTGGTTACCCTGTTTTTGCAGAGCAAATACTTGGTGGCTACAGCTGAGTCTTAGCTGTTTGGCCCACAGATGTTTCTTGGGATTGCCAGGTTCTCTTTTTCTAGTTCCAAGAGAGGCTTACCCTGCCTTTGCCTCCACAGATAAATCCCCAGTCCTGGTTTTCTTCCATAATTATGCACATCGAAGCTGGCCCACCCTATATACTTAATTCCCTAGGCTCCCTGGGTGGCAATATTCTCTCAGAGTTGACCAATGGGAGATACTGGCTGGATATCAGAGACTAAGGGGTGTGGAGAAAGAGAGAGAGATTGATTGATTGATTATCTGGAACAATGTACCCCACTCCTTGTCTCAGACAGGTTTGGCTTCCCTCAATGATGAAGGCTCCTGCTGGGTGACCTTGGCCTCCCATCCGATGCTCTCACGACTCTGAAACCACGTTGTTTTCCTTCCCTCTGCTCTTCCAGCCCTACTGGTGTTGAAAGTTTCTTATGTTCTAAGTCAGGTGTCTCAACATCCCTTACTAGTTTCCTTAACATTTTCAACAACTCTCTCTATAACTCTCCCATTAAAGGACTTTTATTTGAAACATGTGTGTTGGATTTCTTTTGGTTCCCTGATACTCTTTCCTGAATTTTTATTCTTTTAGTAGTGTTAGCTCTGAAACAATACGCAACTGGCTTTATTGTTGCAATGTGAGTCAGAGCAAGGCTTGTGCTGTCATTCCTAGAATCATGTTAAATAACGACCTTAGAGGAGAAGCACATTCAGCGGCATCGCCACACTGAGTTGGGCGGGGGATGCACTTTCGTAATTGGAGACAGGAAAGCCAAGAGCAAACCCACGGCTACCCTCTTGGAGCCCAGAACAGGCATAATAAGACTGGTTTCTTGATGAAAGAGTCCTTGTAAATGTCTAGGGGATGAGAAATCTACCTGGCAAACAACTGTGCTGCATGTGGAGTTTTACAGGCTGAATCAAATTAGCTCTTATCCTGGTTTTTAAAAAGACAAAACGTGGTCTTTTGAGTGTGTTCTTTTATTTCTATATCTGTCCTTTTCTTCAGTCTAAGATTTCCCTTTTGTCTAGGACCCGCCCCTCCCTCCTCCCCTCCCTCCTTCCCTCCCTTATTCCCTCTCTCCCCCACTCCTTTCCCCCCTCCCTCCCTCCCTCCCTTCCTTCCTTCCTTCTTTCTTCTCTCATTCAGGCTACAGTGCAGTGGCATCAGCCTACCTCACAGTAATCTCCAACTCTTGGGTTCAAATGATCCTCCTGCCTCAGCCTCCTGAGTAGCTGTGACTATAGGCATCACCTCCAAGGCTCGGCTAAGTTCCCCCCCCCCTTTTATTAAGTCATATACACATAGATCATGAATAGCTTTATGCATTTGTGAGGTACAATGTGTTGATTTTTTGTACAATATATTAAGTCATATACACATAGATTATGAATAGGTTTATGCATTTGTGGGATACAATGTGTCGATTTTTTATACAATTTGGAGTGCTTACATGAAACTGATTAATATAGCTTTCACCTCATTTACTTAATTATTGTGTTAAGACATTTATGTTCTATACTTGATAGATTTGACTTATATCCTTGCAATATGGATATAAGGTGTGGTCCCACCATTCACCCCTTCCCCCCACCACCCTTGGCTAAGTTTTCTATTTTCAGTAGAGATAAGGTCTTGCTTTTGATCTGGCTTGTCTTAAATTCCTGAGCTCAGGGAATCCTCCTGTCTTGGCCTCCCAGAGTGCTAGGATTACAGGTATGAGCCACCACACCCAGCCTAGTGTTCTAATATTTCTAATACAACAAAATTTTAATTTTTTTTTTGAGACAGAGTTTCACTTATTAACCCTCGGTAGAGTGCAGCTCACAGCAACCTCCAGCTCCTTGGGCTAAGGCAATGCTTTTGCCTCAGCCTCCTGAGCAGCTGGGATTACAGGCACCCACCACAATGCCTGGCTATTTTTTGTTGCAGTTTGGCCGGGGCTGGGTTTGAGCCCACCACCCTCGGTATATGGGGCCATCTTACCCACTGAGCCACAGGCGCCATCCTACAACAAAATTTTAAAACCTAGATGGTTACTGATAAATAGAGTCACACAACAACTTTATACAAATGTGCATATGATTCCTTAATAAGCATGTTGAAGTTTTAATGTTTTATTTTAAAAAACAAATGCAAATGTTTG
The DNA here is from genome assembly GCA_963574655.1 of Perodicticus potto. NCBI lineage: Eukaryota > Metazoa > Chordata > Mammalia > Primates > Lorisidae > Perodicticus > Perodicticus potto. The sequence goes on along the minus strand of CAUYRH010067606.1, from coordinate 2,455 downwards.
CAGTAGAGAAACAGAATGAGAAAAATATGGGCAAAATGCCCTCAAGGACTGATCGAGACAGAAAAATAAAAACTCAAAGAAAATAGAATGAGAGTCTCTGGCCAGCAAAGACGGAGGATAAAGAAAACGAAGGAAGGACGATTAGGTTTTAGGGTAAGACAATTAACTTACTCTCTCCTTTCAATAAAGTTAGTAGAAATTTAGTGGTGTTGAACTATAGATTTTTAAAAGCTGATTTAATGGCCTGAAATGAAAGACTGGGCCATGGATTCTGGAGAGGTGGCAACAATAGCTGTTAGCAGATCAAACATTTGGGAGATGAATTGATTGCCGTGGAGAGGGCAATCCCACAGCCAGGAGGGGCATTTGGCAAGGTCATTCCGAGTCATCAGTTTTGACATAACTGCACGAAAATGATCCTATCAAAGAGGAAAGTCATGTTTTAAGGTTATAGCTCTGCTTCCTACTCTGCCCCACCCACCAAGACTAAAGGCCCTTTCATTCACTTTTGTATTGTTTACCTTTTTTATGGGCATCTATTATTATTGTATTTTTAGTTTAACTATACCTTATTGTTTTAAAGCTATCTCAAATTATTGCTATTCCTATTACCATTACTGAATAATGTAGCTTCTGTAATAAAAAAAGACAATACAATATTGTTAGAGTTCATAGATTTTTAAGTCTTATTAAGGTATGGTTTAGGTGCCATACAATTCACCCATTTGAAGTGTACAATGCAATGGTTTTTAGTATAGTTACAGATATGTGCAACTGTTGCCATAGGTAATTTTAGAAAATTGTCATTGCCTCCAATAAAACTTCACCTTCATCCTCCGAAGTCCTAAATAATTGCTAATCTATTTTATCTCTACACAAATTTGCCCATCCTAGAAATTTTATATTAACAGAATCATATAGTGTGATTTATGAAAACTTTTGGTAACTGTCTTCTTTCATCTAGACTCTAGAGTAATGTTTTTAAGGTTTATCCATGTTGTAGTCTATATCAGTACCTTTATTACTTTTCAGGATCAAATAATATACCATTGTACACTATATTGCATTTTGTTTTTCCATTCATTTTTTTACTTTGAGACAGAGTCTCACTATGTCACTCTGGGTAGAGTGCCGTGGCGTCACAGCTCACAGCAACTTCAAACTCCTGGGTTGAAGTGATTCACTTGCTTTAGCCTCCCAAGTAGCTGAGACTACAGGTGCCATTCTTTTGTTGATGGACAATTGGATCATGTCTAACTTTTGAGTGCTATAAATAAATTCTGCTATAAGCATTTGTGTACACATTTTGGTGTGGATATGTTACCATTTCTCTTGGCTATTTATCTAGGACTATAATTTCTGGGTAATAACGGTAACTCTGTGTTTAACCATTTAAGGAATACTTTGGACAAAATTGCCACCACTCCCCAAAACCAATCATGTGTTGAAGCCTTAACCCTCAATGTGAAGGTATTTGGAGATGGGACCTTTGGGAGAGAATTAGATTTAAATGAGGATAGGAGATTAGAGCCCTTATGATGGGATTTGGTGATCTCATATTAAGAGGAAGAGAAACCAAAGTGTGTGAACACTCTCCCTCCATGCCTCTCCACCTCCCTCCTTCTCTCTCTCTCATTCTCCCTTGTCAGGATAGAGAGAGAAAGTGGCTCGCTGCAAGGCAGGAAAGGAGACCTGTCCAGGAGTTGAATCACGTAGTACTTAAATCTCAACTTCTCAGACTTTCCAGAACAGGGAGAGACCAAGTTTTGTTAAGCCATCCACTCTATGGTACATAGTTATAGCAAGCTTAGCAGACAACTTACCAGACCATTTTATGAAGTAGCTTGAACAATTTATATCCCCAACAGCCATGTGTGAGGGCTGTGTTATCTGATGTTTTGATTACAGCTCTCCTAGTGATATGAACTGCTATCTTATTTGTTTTGTTTTGTTCTGATTTTTTAAAAATGTATTCATTGTTTATTATTAAAAAATACCTAAGAAAAAATTTAGAAAATTCTATTTTCTTCAGCATTTTAAGGATGGGGATTAGTTGCAAACAGAAAAAGTTGTTCTTTACATAGTAAACTTCTTTTTTTTTTTGATTGCCTCAAGGTAGGGAATACTGATTTATTGTTAATAATAATGATCATTTCCCCCCCTTTTTTATTAAATCATAGCTGTGTACATTAGTGCAATCAAGGGGTACAATGTGCTGATTTCATATACAATCTGAAATGTTTTCATCAAACTGTTTAACATACCCTTCATGGCACTTTCTTAGTTATTGTATGAAGACATTTGTATTCTGCATTTAGTAAGTTTCACCTGTACCCTTCTAAGATGCACCATAGGTGTGGCCCCACCAATTACCCTCCCTCCACCTCAACCTCCCTTCTCCCCTCCCTTCCCATATTCTTGTGCTATAGTTGGGTTATAACCTTCATATGAAACC
>CAUYRH010067605.1:0-25752 GCA_963574655.1 Perodicticus potto | reverse complement strand
AATAATGTAATGAAGAATAATAAAATACATGTATTTAAAAAATAAATAAATAAAAAATAAAATAAAATAAAAAAATATATAAAATAAAATAATAAAATAAAATAAAGGCAAGACCTAGCTGCTTTCCATCCATAGAAGGGCAAGTTAAGTCTACCTTCCAGGAATATAAGGTGGCTGCAATGAATACAAAACGGCACCTGAATACACAGTGCTGCTGCGAGTATTACCTATTTCCTGTGAGCTGAGAACTAGAGCAGGCCTCTAGGCCCAGTCCACTCTGGTTTTACCAGGTCAGCCCGGGGAGGTACAGCCCGCCTGAGCCAACAGTGCTGACTGAAAAGTACCTGCTGAGCTCCAGGCCCAGCACACACGACTCACGGGACCAGGGCTCCACTGGGGGCCTGCCGCCCTGTCAGAGGAACACAGAGACTGAGGCCAGAAGCCGTAGCTCACTCCTGCAATCCCAGCACTCTGGGAGGCCAAGGCAGGAAGAATTCCTGAGCTCTGGAATGAAACCTGAGCAACAGCAAGGCCCCATCTCTACTAAAAACGGAGAAAGTAGCTGGACGTGGCGGCACACGTCTACAGTCCCAGTTACTCCAGAGGATGAGGCAAGAGGATCACTCGAGTCCAGGAATTTCAAGTTGCTGTGAATTATGATTCCACTGCCCTCCAGCTGGGGTGACAGAACAAGACTCTGTCTCAAAAAATCATTTTTTAAATTAATTTCCATCCATCATAATTCACAACCAGATGTGTGATCACATGTAATGACACACACTGCAGGTGACAGGTGGACGTGGGAGAAGAGAACAGCTTACTTCATAGTGTGCCCAGCAAAGGTGACATTCCAAATAGTCTACTTTCTCACAATAACAAATATGGCTAAATTATGCTATATCTACTAGATAAAATGTTATAAGGTCATTGAAGTAGCAATGAAAGAAAGTAGCTTATGCATTCGGTGAAAAATAGCACTTTTTTTGCACACTATTGTTGCAATTATGCAAAAATACACTATAAAGCTAAAAGACAAATAACTGGCAAAAATGAAATTATTATATGAAATAGTGAGATTATGTGGGACACTTTTTAGTTTCTAAAATTTCTATATTTCCAAAAATACATTTATATAATCTTTATAAATAAAAAGAGGAAACATAAAACGTATTTTTTGTTTGTTTGTTTTGAGACAGAACCTCAAGCTGTTGCCCTGGATAGAGTGCCGTAGCATCACAGCTCACAGCAAACTCCAATTCCTGAGCTCAAGCGAGTCTCCTGCCTCCGCCTCCCAAGTAGCTGGGACTACAGGCGCCCGCCACAGTGCCCGGCCATTTTTTGGTTGCAGCCGTCATTGTTGTTTGGCGGGCCCGGGCTGCATTCGAACCCGCTCAGGTGTACATGGCTGGCGCCTTAGCCCGTTGAGCCACAGGCGCTGAGCCCATAAAACGTATTTTGACCGTGATTCAAAGTAAGCCTAGAAAATGTTTTTCCCATAAGTGAGCATCTTTTAGTTATATAACTATTTGAGAGTTTAAAATGCCATCAATGTACTCTTTAATCCTCTGGCCTTCCGATGAGACAGGTAAAGGAAAGCGTCCTTTTTATCTCAGAGATGGAGAGAGGAGCACACAGAAGTTGTGACTGGCCCCCAGTCTCGGCTCCACGTGTGGTCAGCTAAGCTGCCCTCACACTGATGGACGCCACACAGCCGGAAAAGCTCCAGGCAGCCTCGCCTGCCACATTAAGTAGTTCAGTTTAAAGAGTGGGGAAAAAGGTCCACAGTCCTCACTGGGTCTGCTTCATGGAAAGGTTCCATTAGCCCAAAAAGAGTGGCCTCAGAGAGAGACTTCAGTCACACCACAGCCTGCTGAACAGAGCCAACGCCCCCACACGTCCTTGCACAGTGACCTCAGGGAAGGTACATGTGTTTCTTGGTGTGTGAAGCTATCAACAGAAACGTCCTCTCACCCCAATCAGATGTATCCTCGAGGGCACTTCTCCTTCGGTCACTCGTACGGCCTCATCGAACACATTGGCATTGGTCCGTGACAGTAGGGCCACCTGCCCCTTTGCGTCACCTCTGATGCCACCTTTGGAGATAGAGCACAAACTCTATGGCAAATCAAAATAAAGAGGAAAACTAATTTGTGTAACAAATAAAGGAGGAGTGACTAAAAGCCTTACTCTGATGGTTTCCTCCAACCAGAGTCTTTTTCCTCACTCTCTTGCAAACGTCCAAGATAGTAGCTCCCACATAAGCGATCTCCACTCCAAATCTAAAACTCTGTTGGAAAACAAGGGAACAAAAGCAGTCAGCAACCTGCCCTGACACACCTGGGCACACTGTCACTGCCAAGGCCTGGTCTTGCCAAATCCAACAGGTTACTTACCAGACTTGGGAAAGGAGTTTCACAAGTTTATTGTCAAGACTCTGCACCACCTGGATAGGCTTTATTTTCCCTAATAACCAACAGTGAACTTGTCTTTTTTTTTTTTAATTTTATATTCTTTCTTTCTTTTTTTCTTTTTGAGACAGAATCTCACTATGTCTCCCTTGGTTGTCTCCTCACAGCAACCTCAAACTCTTGGGCTTAAGCGATTCTCTTGCCTCAGCCTCCCAAGTAGCTGGTACTACAGGCACCCGCCACAACACCCAGTTATTTTTTTGTTGCAGTAGTCACTGTTGTTTAGCTGGCCCAGGCTGGGCCTGGTGTATGTGGCTGGAGCCCTGACCACTGAGATACAGGTGCCAAGCCAACAGCAAACTTTTCTTTTAAGCAAATCTATCCTTTTTACCAAATTAAATCCAGTGTAATTTAAATTATATAAAACATTAAGAGAGGATAAGGAAGGGTTTTTCCCCTGAACCCCCTGAACATTAAATTTAGGATTAGGGTTAGGGTTAGGGACCCCTTGAACATTAAATTTAAATCACTAGCCTGCACCTGCTGGCCACAAGCAGAATCATTGCAACCTTAGCGTTCCCTCTACAGCCCCTGCCCCAGCTTATGCTATTTTCTGCCTAGAACTCCTTTTCCTGTGTCAAAATCATTTCCTACCCTCCAAACCTCAGCCCAGGACCCTATGGCTCCTCGACCTCTCTGGCTGAAAGATGCCCTTCTTCTTGCAGCTCATGGCACTTATTGCCTCTCTCCCGCATCCCTAGCTTCAGGCAATCAGGTTCTGCATGAGTAGTGAATAGCAGTAACACAAACACTACTCTGTTGCTATAAAACTCTTCTGGATGGAGCGCAACCAAGATTACAACACAAACCTCCATGAGCCCGTTTGAGATAGATCACTGGCTGACTGAACTGAGGGGAGGGAGAGACATTCCCCTTTGCAAATAATTCATAAAGATCCTGCAACACGTGCTCCTCGAGAGTGGGCTGAGTCTAGAACTTCCTTCCAAAGCATACAAAGGCCACATCAGCCAGGTGATCAAGGTCAACAGTGACAGGCACAATCTACACCGACTGGGGGTGCCCCTGGTATGGGGTGACGGAAATAGCACTTCCCATCTGTGGTCTTCCTCCCAGAACCCAGAACCTAAGTCCACCCAGGAGGAAAAACATTAAGGCAAACGCCAGGACAGGGCATTCTGCAAAACAAAGTATGTGGCCAGTCTTCCTCAAAACTGTCAAGGACATAAAAAACAAGCAGAGTCTAGGAAACCATCACAGCCAAGCAGCGCCTAAGGAGACATGGCCACAGGTGATGTGACATAGGAATGGGATCCTGGAGTAGCAAAAGATATTATTTCAAAATTAGGCCAGGAATGGTAGTTCACACCTGTAATCCCAGCACTTTGGGAGGCCAAAGTGGAAGGATCAGTTGAGGCCAGGAGTTCCACACCAAACTAAGCAACGTGGCAAGACCTTATCACTATGAAAAAATAAAACATTAGCTGGGCATGTAGGTGGTGGTGCCTGTGGTCCCAGTTACTCAGGAGGCCAATGTAGGAGGATCACTCGAGCCCAGGAGCTCAAAGTTGCAGAGGGCTGCAATCACCCGCCTGGGTGACAAAGCAAGAGCCTGTCTTTTACAAAAAAAATGAAAGCACAAAAAACAAAACTTAGGAAATATGAATGAACCCTGGACTTTAGTTTATAATTATGTATCAAGGTTGGGTGCAGTAGCTCATGCCTATAATTCTAGCACTTGGGAGGCCAAGGTGGGATTGTCTGAGCTCATGGGTTCAAGACGAGCCTGAGCCAGAACAAGACCTTGTCACTAAAAATAGCCGGGCGTTGTGGAGGACGCCTGTAATCCCAGCTACTCGGGAGGCTGAGGCAAGAGAATCACCTAAGCCCAGGAGCTGGAGGTTGCTGTGAGCTGTGTGACACCACAGCACTCTACCAAGGGCGATAAAGTGAGACTCTGTCTCTACAAAAAGAAAAGAAAAGAAAAGAAAGAAAGAAACTACTCCGAACTGAGGCCACCGAAAATAATCACTGCAGGCAGAAATGATGGAAGAGTCATAGCAAAGTCTACAGAACGTTCAATAACAAATCAAGGCACAATTTATACTTTATTGCAGGTGACACACACTAGACCCTCTACCTAGAAGCGAGTGTCTTCAAAGCAGTGGCTATCAAACTGGCCTTAGGATGGCCTTAGGATGCTTCACATTTAAAAATTACTGGGCGGCGCCTGTGGCTCAAAGGAGTAGGGCACCAGCCCCAGATGCCGGAGGTGGCAGTTTCAAACCCAGCCCCGGCCAAAAACTCCAAAAAAAAAAATTACTGAGGCCAGGCAGCGCCTGTGGTTCAGTGAGTAGGTTGCCGGCCCCATATACCAAGGGTGGCGGGTTCGAACCTGCCCCGGCCAAACTGCAACAACAACAAAAAATATCCAGGTGTTGTGGCAGGTGCCTGTAGTCCCAGTTACTTGGGAGACTGAGACAGGAGAATTGCTTAAGCCTAAGAGTTTGAGGTTGCTGTGAGCTGTGATGCCACAGCACTCTACTGAGGGCAACATAGTGAGACTCTGTCTCAAAAAAAAAAAAAATTACTGAGGCCTCATAAGAGCTTTTATTTACCTGAGTTTTATCTGCCTACCTACCTATATTTATATTAGAAACTTTAATTCATTTAAAAGTAATATGCCACTCACAAGATAGCAGCTTCTGAAACACAACTACAGTTCCCAGAACAAAAACAAAACTTAACACAAAGAGCAGCACCATTTTCCCTCTTTGCCAATCTCTGCAGTGCCCAGCTTAGTGGAAGGCAGCTGCGCCCTTCCACGTGGGGTCCTGGACACACATTTGCATCCAGTCTGCTGTGCCACAGCGTCTGGGCTGAAGTGTGTGAAGAAAACTCAGCCTCACTGTGCAGATAGGAGTTTGCCAAAATTCTAATTTGACTTGAAAGCAAAAATGTTACCTCTGACAACAAACGCCATTAGTCATTTTCTCTGAAGTCACAGCTCATTTCATTTACCTTTGAAAATATGCCAAGACCCCAAGTCTGAACAACCAGCACTGGTCTGAAATTGGCTTTCCGAGCCCAAGTGGGGTTCATGGCTCAGCTGCCACAGCGCTCTTCCTCATGCCACTGTCCTGCACATAGCGACCACGCTGACTACAGACCCCTAGGAGGCACTGCCAGGAGGCAAGGACGCCCTGTGTCCTGTGCGCCCAGCGCCATGCCCTGCGCAATCCCCGGGGGAACATGCTGCCCTCAGAAACAGTGAGAGTTCTCACCTGTGTGAGATAGAAGACGTGGGTGTGGGGCACCGTGAACAGAGCGTTGACAGCACCTCGGAAGGTATAGATCTGCTGGTGCGGGTCTCCCACAAAGATCTTCCCACATGGCTGAGACAGAACGATGTTCATGATCGCTGTGAGCAACGAGGGACAAAGTGAGAGATGCCAGGGCTCCAACCCACTCAGCAACAAGAATGAAAATGCTTTCACTACCCAAGCCAGGGGACGCTAGGCGGCAAAGCTGCCTTTCCCTACAAGACACGTACACACGCATTCAAAAAAAGCAATTTTAGGCTGAGCACCTTTGGCTCAAGCAGCTAAGGCGCCAGCCACGTACACCTGAGCTGGCGGGTTCGAATCCAGCCCTGGCCCGCCAAACAACAATGATGGCTGCAAACAAAAAAAAATGGCCGGGCGTTGTGGTGGGCGCCTGTAGTCCCAGCTACTTGGGAGGCGGAGGCAGGAGACTCGCTTGAGCCCAGGAATTGGAGTTTGCTGTGAGCTGTGATGCCACAGCACTCTATCCAGGGTGACAGCCTGAGGCTCTGTCTCCAAAAAAAAAGGGTGGCACCTGTGGCTCAAAGGAGTAGGGCGCCAGCCCCATATACCAGAAGTGGCGGGTTCAAATCCGGCCTTGGCCAAAAACTGCTAAAAAAAAGAAAAAAAAAAAGTTTTAAGTACTGGGAATACAATTATTTCTATGGATAAAGTAGTCAGTATAAGAAATCATAGAGGCAGAAATGAAGTGAGCCAAATTGTCTTCTAATATTGTAACATAACACCCAAAATTGACTGATAAAAGCCACACCGATAATACCGTCCGTTCTCCATGAGCCACTGAGAACAACACAAATTTTTCACTCTAAATTGACTCTTTTCCCACATAGCATGAGGCCAGGTCCCCATCATGACCCACACGAGTGCACAAACATTGAAATCTTAAGTCACACAAGAAGGATCATTTGCCCCGCTTCTCTATCACAAGTAAGAGACTTATTTCAGAGTCCTCTCAGGGAAGTTTCTACACCTAAGACTACGATGGCCAGAACAGCTTATCACCTGGGGTGCAGTCTTGGGCCTCGTCCACGAAGATGGCATCGTAAGAGGCCAAAAGAGGCTTGCTCAGCTGCCAGAGTTTCAGGTAGCCTGGAAGAGGGGAGTGGCCAAGAGTCACCACTATGGGAAAACAGTCCCACGGGACAGACACCCACAACCAGAGCTCCTACCGTCATGCGTCATCTGGTAAGCCTCTTCTGTGCCCTCCCCCAGCTTCCGCATGTTGTCCCAGAGGCGGCTGGCTTCAAGGACGCCATTCTGGAAAGCAAAGGATACCATACCCATAGTTGAAGTCCCTACAATCACACCTTCATCTCCCAGACAGCCATCATAGGTGGGTGAGCGGTACCTCCCAAGCCTCCAGAGGCTCCTCGGCAGCCTTTTCACACCACAGAGGGTCCCGAGAGCTACTAGGTGAGGAAGCAGCTGGGCTCATGCTGAGCCCCAACACTGGGCGAACCAGAAAGGGCCGGAACACTTGTCTACACTCACAGCTGATACTTAACTCATAAGAGAAGGATGAAAGGGCTGGAACACTTGTCTACACTCACAACTGATACTTAACTCGTAAGAGAGGGATGGAGGGCAGTGCCTGTGGCTCAGTGAGTAGGGTGCTGGCCCCATAGACCAAGGGTGGCAGGTTTGAGCCGGGCCCCGGCCAAAATGCAACGAAAAACAGCTGGGTGTTGTGGTGGGCACCTGTGGTCCCAGCTACCTGAGCGGCTGAGGAAAGAGAATCACCTAAGCCCAAGAGCTGGAGAGTGCTGTGAGCACTCTCACAGCACTCTACTGAGGGCGATAAAGTAAGACTCTGTCTCTAAAAAAAACAAAAGAGAGAGAGAAGGATGGAAAAGACTTGATAAAAATAAGAAACAGCTTTTCCCCTAGCAAATCTGATTCTACAGGGTGGCATCTGTGGCTCAAAGGACTAGGGGGCCAGCCCCATATTCGGGAGGTTGCGGGTTCAAACCCAGCACTGGCCAAAATTGCAAAAAAAAAAAAAAAAAAAAAACTGTTTCTACAGAACCAATAACCAAAAAAATTAGAAAAGGGAGTCTACTCTTCAGATACAAGCAGATTCTAAGTCTAGAAGCGGCCACATCCAGCTCTGACTTGCCCTGGACAGGCTCCCCGTCCACGTGTCCTGTGTTACCCAGGAGAACTACTCTGAGGACTAATGGCCCTGTGAGTGCCTCTCAGGGGAGAAGACACCAGCCGGGGCCCCGCAGCCTCCCTGCCATCTTTAGCTAACTGCAAGCGGTTCTCAAGAAATGGAAGACATGGCTCTGTGCCTGTAGCTCAAGCAGCTAAGGCACCAGCCACACACACCAGAGCTGGCAGGTTCAAATCCAGTCCGGGCTTGCCAAACAACAATGACAACTATAACCAAAAACTAGCCAGGTGCTGTGGCAGGTGCCTGTAGTCCCAGCTACTTGGGAGGCTGAAGCAACTCCTGTTTAAGCCCAGGAGTTGGAGGATGCTGTGAGCTGTGACGCCACAGCACTCTACCCAGGGTGACAGCTTAAGGCTCTGTCTAAAGAAAAGAAATGGAAAACAGAAATATCCTGTCCCATACCACCTGCATTCCTAGGGAAACCCTCTTATCTCCAGGTCCCTAACACTTAAGACAGGTCGATGCTCACCAGTTTTTCACTCTGTTCCACCATGACTCTCTGTCCTTGGCTGTTCTTACACCAGATAGGCACGTGATCGATGGTGAGCTCTTCGTCAGCCGAGGCAAAGAAGTTCTCTAAAGTCTTACACACCAGCTTGGCCCGTATGAACCCCCCCTTCCCTGCAGCAAGGACGGAATTGACCATGAAGGGTGTCAGCTTGAAGAGGTTCAGCTTCTTCTTCGACTGGTACCTGTAATGCACAACCCAAAGGAACAGCATTTGGCTTTTCTGGTCTTACAGTATTTAATGTCTGCCCTATTCTCTATGGTGACACCACAAGGTAGTTCCAGGTGTCCCCACAGTTGATACAGAATTTTCAAAAGCCACTGAGGTGGGGCGGCACCTATGGCTCAGTAAGTAGGGCGCCAGCCCCAAATACCAAGGGTGGCGGGTTCAAACCCGGCCCTGACCAAACTGCAACAAAAAATAGCCGGGCGTGGTGGCGGGCGCCTGTAGTCCCAGCTACTTGGGAGGCTGAGGCAAGAGAATCACCTAGGCCCTGGAGTTGGAGGTTGCTGTGAGCTGTGACACCATGGCACTCTACCGAGGGCAATAAAGTGAGACTCTGTCTCTAAAAAAAAAGAAAAGCCACCGAGGTTCTGCAGGGTTCACGGCTGATCTGAAATGGCTCATGCCTGGCTTTTAGGAACTCATATGTCACAACCCAGAAGAGGAATCAGTGACTAGCAGACACTACTGCTCCAAGGTGTGGTCTGGGCTCTGAGAGGCCTCCAAGGGAACAAAATTTCTTGAAAGTACCACATCTGGGGTACCTGAGGCACCTCAGCTGAGTCTCTCCACCCACTCCACCCCTTTCCAAGGAAAGCCAAAAACTGCTCAGGACTTGTAACATCCTAAACAAGGCACTTTACCTCTGCGCTTCCACTCCAGAAAAATGCAAATGCCCCTTATATGTGAACAATATATTTTACAGGACAAAGTACAAATCACTAAATCTGCAAGTGGAGATAAGGGCATTACATTTTCGCAGGTGGGTGGGATGTAAGGGCACAAGTGATCACAAAGATTGTCACAGGAAAAACAGTAAGACAAAGGAGAGGCTCACTTGCGCCCGACGTGCCCGTAGGCCATGGAGTGGAAGGTCTTGCAGATGACGTTGCTGGGGAAGACGCGCTCAGCCTGCTTGGCAATGCTCTTGTTAAAGGTCACATACAGAAACCTGCTCTGAGACCACTTCTCCGCGTACTTGACCAGGGTCGAGGTCTTTCCAGTGCCTGAGGAAGCCGAGAGGAAAGAGGTGACCCTCTGACCAGGCAAAGTGTCCCAAAGGACCTTAACCAGGTCTTGCCCAGCTCTGTCCTGCCTGTGGCTTGAGAGCAAGACAGTGGTAAGTTTTTCAATACTGGCAAGAGGACAGCAGGTTCCAAGCCAGGGTCTCGGCTCTGGCACCTTCCAGCTGAGGACCAAAGGCTAAGCCCCACCTCACTGAACTTCAGTTTGCCGCTCGGCATAGTGACACCTACCTGCAGGGTCTGTGAGGACAAAGGTCACCGTGGGGGAAAAGTGAGCGAGAGGAAGGCAAATCTTTGGGGAGACACAGATCCAGCTTTAAAGTTTCCTTACTCACTTATTTCATCTGGGCCAAGTGTCTTAGAGCTCCAATCTCTATCTATAAGATAAGGATAACTAACCTCCTTACAGATGTGGTCAAGTCAGCACCATGCAGGCATACTGCAGGCTTGTAATAAGCTATTCCTAGCAGGATACTTAGCCAGGAAAGAAGTAGGATGGGATTCCAGGAGATTTTTAATTTTTATTTATTTATTTTAGATTAATGTAAACATACACACAGCAAGGTTACATCGTTTGCATTTGTTAGGAAAAGTCTGTTGTATTTGAGTCCTTCACCCAGGAAGTGTGCCATAAACCCCTACATTAAAAATATGGAACGCAGGCCAGTAGTGGTGGCTCACACCTATAATCCTAGCACTCTGGGAGACCGAAGCAGGTGGGTTACTTGAGCTCAAGAATTTCAGACCAGATGACGTAAGAGCGAGACCCTATCTCTACTAAAATTGAAAAAACTGAGGCAAGAGGATCGCTTGAGGCCAAGAGTTCGAGGCTGCTGTGAGCTATGATGCCACAGCACTCTACCCAAGGTAACAGAGGAAAAAAAAAAAAACTGGAAAGCTTCACAAATTTGCATGTCATCTTTCCACAGGGGCCACACTAATCTTCTCCACATTGTTTCAATTTTAGTGTATCTGCTAAATATTTCCAGATTTTGACAAAAGAAAATGCATGAACACAGGCTGTAACAAAAGGTCACTGCAAACAGCAGCTCGGCTTAGCTGACGAGGCAGGACAGCAATAACTGGGGACCCAGGGGAGAGTCAAATGTGGGCAGGCCACGTAGGCATCACCATACATAACCGGGGAGCAACTGAAACCCTCTGAGCTGGAGATGACCATGGCCTCCCTGCCCAGAAGCCATCAGTGACTGAGCACGTGATGAGGAGGATGATGAGCTCGACCAACCCCAGTGGCGGCCCCCCACAACAATTCCCTGTGAGCCACTCGCACAGCAGCAATTCTAGTGTGGATGCTCCCTGGGGTGTGAGAGAAGGCAAGCATCCTGGGCTCTCGCTTTTGAGACTCTCCAAATGGGGTAGCTCAAGGCTGATCAAGATAAGCTGCCCTGGCAGGTAGCAGGCAAGGGACATGTGACAAAAGGCAGGAACACCACACCCAGAAGCTGACCTGAGCCCCCTCACCTGCAAAAGCCATGATCTTGACCACTTGGAGAGGCTCCATCTTGTGATTCAGAATCAGCTGCTGTTCATGCGTGAGCTGGATGGTTTTCTTGCTGTAATCATTAAAGAAGAGAAATTAGAAAAATAAAAAGGAATTGAAAAGCTCAGGGGACAGACTGTCCAAAAATCAAATAAACGGGGTGAATGAAAGTTGGCCCCAAAAAGGCCTCCCCATAGGGGATCAACATGCTCTAAAATTGGATTACAATGGCACCTGCACAGCTCCATAAATTTACTAAAAATGACTGGATTATACTCTAAGATGGGTGAATTTCCCGTGAGGCACAACATGCCTCCACGCAGCTGTTAGAGTGAAACCCCTTCTGCCGGAAGTACAGGATGGAGTGGAGGACGGAAAGGAAGACGCGTCCACACTGCACTCACCCTGGCCAGACTGCCGCCTCCTCTCCGACCTTTGTGGCCTGAGCACAGGAATTCTCCTGAAGGTATAGGCAATAGAAAATGTTGTAGTGAATCCTGATAGGGAAAAAGGGAGATTTAGAGAGTTTCACACTCAACTTACAATGTATATCTTATTTTTCCTTAAATGTGTTTAAATTCCTTACCGGTCCTAAAAAGAAAATACTACAATCGTTTTATGAGGGGAAAAAAGAATTGAAAACCATCTCCAGCTGGGTGGCACCTGTGGCTCAGTGAGTAAGGCGCCGGCCCCATATACTGAGGGTGGCAGGTTCGAACCCGGCCCCAGGCCAAACTGCAACAACAATAACAAAAAATAGCTGGGCGTTGTGGCGGGCGTCTGTAGTCCCAGCTGAGGACCAAAGGTTGAGCCCCACCTCACTGAAGTAAGAGAATCGCCTAAGCCCAGGAGTTGGAGATTGCTGCAAACTGTGACACCACGGCACTCTACCGCGGGAGATAAAGTGAGACTCTGTCTCTAAAAAAAAATAATAATAATAAATAAATAAAAAAGTATCTCAAGAATGGAAGAAAAAGTATCCAATGTACTCAGCCCTAATATAGAGCTAATTTATAGCTTTCATATGAAGGCTAAAACCCATTTATAGCACAAGAATACCGGGAAAAGGGAATGGGAGGGGAGGGGTGGGGGGAGGATGGGTAGAGGGAGGGAAATTGGTGGGATCACACCTACGGTGCATCTTAGTAGGGTACTGGTGAAACTTATTAAATGTAGAGTATCAATGTCTTTATATAGTGATTTAGAAAATGCTATGAAGGCTATCTCTCACAGTACGATCAAAATGTTTCTGGTTGTATATGAAGCACATTCTGCCCTATGATTGCACCAATGTACACAATTATGATTTAATAAAATTATTAAAAAAAAAAAGAAAATTCTAAAGTAGGAAGAAGTCATAATGCTTTTATCCCTCTCCCTGCTACCTTCCTACTCCATAGGAGAATATAGGGAAACCAGGGAAGCAGTAAAGTTATCTAAGAAGATAGCTCTTCGGTGCTGCTAAAGGGGACTAGAGTATAAGCTGCATCCATTGACTCACAAGAACCACCCAAAAGTCTAATACACAAAGATATTTTCCGTACACTGCTCATAACTGCAGAGAGATTGATTCCCAGCCTTGATTTAGTCATTCCTTTAGGTTGGCTCCTAACATTGACAGATGAATTGCTAAATAATATGTGGCACATACATACCATGGGTAATATTGCATACATTCTACAATAAGGATAAATCCTGAAAACATTATGCTAAATGAAATAAGCTAAATGCAAAAGGGCAAATACTTATGATTCTATTAATATGAAATACCTGGAGTAGGCAAATTCAGAGAGAAAGAGTACATCAGAGGGCACTATGGACTGGGAGAAGAGAGGAGTGGAGAGTTGCTGTGTAAGAGGTTTGGGATGATAAAAGGGTTTTGGAAATCATGATGATTATACAACACACTGAATTTCATTAATGCCATTAAATTGTACACTCTAAAATGATGAAAATGACAAATTTTAAATTATATGTGTTTTGCTAAAATTTTTAAAAGATAATGAATATAGTGGATGCTCAACAAACAATAGGACTAAATACTTAACTCTCACAGAAGCCCACAAAGCCAATAATTTGAATGCCTTGGTCTGTGTGGCTTTGCAGGATCTGGGATGTTGAAGAGATTGTGGGAAGGAGAAAGAAGGGAGGTCAGGGCTCTGCACCCATAGCACAATGGTTATGGCGCCGGCCATATACACCAAGACTGGCAGGTTCGAACCGGGCCCTGGCCAACTAAATGACAATGCAACAACTGCAACAAAAAAAAATAGCTGGGCATTGTGGCAGGCCCTAGCTACTTGGGAGGCTGAGGCAAGAGAATCGCTTAAGTCCCAGAATGTGAGGTTGCTGTGAGTTATGACACCACAGCACTCTATTGAGGGAGACCAGTGGTTAAGGGCTCAGGCCTTGGAGCCAAGTGCTGTGGGGTTTGGACCTCAGCTCTGCAGCTTCCCAAGAAAGAGATTGTGAGCCAATTACCCGACCTTGCTGTGTTTCAGTTTCTTCTCTGTAAAATGAGGATTACTCCTAGTTCATTGGATATTATTATAAGGTATCCGTGAAATAATGCATATAGAAGATTTAAGAAGTAGCCTGGCATATATCAATGTATAAATGGCAGCTAATATTTTTTGAGAGTACTATCACTCACTTTCCTACCAAAGCTTATAAACATCTGTCTGCAGAACTTTAAATTATGGAGAAATTATTTAATTTTAGTTTCCAGGTATCTGATGAACAAAATAGATCATTTCTCATTGCTCCATTCAAATGTTTAATGGACACCTCCTACTGAATGCTATTGTGCAATATATTATATTATCTTACTTCATTCACCTGACAAGTAAGGGCAGGGTCTGGAGGTGTAAATTGGATAATAGTCGTGATTGGAGTTACTGTGGGAACTGGGTGAGGTTTCCAGAACAATTCAAATCTTCCAGGTAGCTTCTAGTGTCCAGTTCACCTTCTACAAGTATTACAAATGATTTTGAAAGTCAGTATGTCTGCCTCTTTAAATAGAGTACAGTGCTTCTGGAGTGTGACAACGGCAGCACGGTCATAACTAAGGACTTAGGAAGACCAACACTATTCTATTTCTCCTCAGTAGAAAATAAGATTCATGTTTTCACTGTTTATGACAATCATTTGGTAGGTAGGTTAGAAGGCAAAGGAGCACCAGTTTGAATGTTCAAAGTGTGCAATAAACCAACAGGAAACCTTTCCTTTAAGAGCATAAAGAAATAGCAAGAGAAAGACGCTAAGTTTCCCCCTTCTAGGTTCTGAGGGCCTGCCATGAGCCATCTCACCCTGTTCCAAATTTCTCTCACCATGATAGTTTGAAATTATTTGAAAACAGGTATTATAGTAGTTAGTTCCATATGCTAATTGTTTCAGATTGTTTCATATTAATTAATCTTAATCAAATCATTGCTTTTCTTCTAAAGTAGCCATGCTTCCTCTCACCAAATTATTCTAAATTAAAGACATATGGTGCTATTTATCCTAACTGTTTAATTTCTGCTCCTCAGAATGCAAAATATACCTCTCTTTTAATTAAAAAGAGAGAAACCTCTCTTTTAATTCATACCATTAATTCAACAAATATTTGTTTATGCAACCCCTAGCTATTGAGTGCCTACTGTGTGCCAGAGAGGAAATAATAATGTCTCCCTCCACCCTTCATAGTAAGAGTAGAGGTAATGATAATATAGATGATCATCAAGCTCTGACTTAGATGATTATGGCAATAGGAAACTCACTATTTATAAAAACTTTAATTGTCAGAAAGTTATTTCATATACTGAACTGAGTATGGATGAGGCTTAGTTCCAATATAACATCTGGCATAGGTCACCCCACCAGATAAAAATCAGGGACACTGCCAAGGTTATCCCATCTCAAATACAGAAAAGAAACCCATTGGCACAGAGACAAAATTCCCTACAGAGTTTGCTCCTGTCTCCAGCTGCCTTTTCACTCCCTTGAGACTTCAGTATCTCTATACTAGTAATGCAGATTTTTAATATAAGTAATCTGTTCAATTTACACTTTTCCCTTCATTTTGGAATGAAGGATTGAGAAATAGATTGCCTCAATCTCTTAAAGAACTCCTTCCAACTCATATTTTACAGTAAGCTAATAATTATCAAGCATAAGCTGACTGCCTATGGAAGAAGAAAGAAATTACCAGACCTTTATAAAGAGTCTGCAATTCAAAAGAAAGGAATTTGGTTCCAATTATGGTATGACAAAGTAAGGTCCAATTCTAAGGAGAACAGCTATCAACTATGTACAAAATATAAAAAGCAAAGTATCTGAAGGCACTGGAAAGTAAAAAAAAAAAAAATGGGTAGATTCTGGAGAAGTGTTAAAACTTGTAAAAAGGAATGAGCACATGATGAATTTTCCATTTTTACGGAATTTAGCCTAAAAGCAAGCCGTACTCATTAGCTATTGAAAGCAGCTAAAACTCTACTGGAAAATCACAATCTATGTGGTCTGAAAAATGACAGGACAGTGTTGGAGAAACCACAGCCACTGGAATTTCAGGGATGAATCTCAGAAAAGGAGTCAGAAAGGGGGGGCTACAAATTCTGTGTATAAATTCTGTGCCAATCTGTGGTTGACTCCTGAACCACATATCTGTGCAGTAAAATTCCAACAAAAGATAAAAGAAATGAATTGAGATTTGAATTGCTACTTAAAATACAAAGTTTGTTTTTTGTTTTTTGCTTTTTTTTTAACCAGAAGCTCACTCTGTTGCCCCAAGCTAGAGTGCCATGGCATAATAGCACACAGCAATCTCAAACTCCAGGCTTCAACCTACCAAGTAGCTGGGACTACCTGTAGAACCCCCAGCTAATTTTCCTATTTCTAATAGAGATAGCAGTCAGGTCAATTGCCTACTAAAATAATACCAGTGAAATAAATGTTTGGAAGAATATGACAGAATTCACATCTATATTAACAATGTCCAGAATAAAATGCAAAATTAAAGGTCAAGTGCAGTGGCTAGTGCCTGTAATCCTAGTACTCTGGGAGCCCAAGGCAGATGGATTGCCTGAGCTCAAGAGTTTGAGGACAGCCTGAGCAAAAGCGAGACCCCATCTCTGTAAATAGCTAGGCATTGTGGTGAGCATCTATAGTCCCAGCTACTTGGGAGGCTGAGGCGAGAGGATCACTTGAGCTCAAGAGTTTGAGGTTACTATGAGCGATGCTGCCATAGCACTCTACCAAGGGTGACAAAGTGAGACTCTGTCTCAAAAAAATAAATAAATAATGAAAAATTACTAAACATACAAAGAATGAGGAAAATGTGACTTATTCTAAAGAGAAAAAAAAAATGGAGAGCAACTCCAAGATGACCCAAATGTTGGAATAGTAGCTATTATAACTGTACTTGAAGAAGTAATGAAAAATATAATTTCAATGAATAAAACAACAGAAAATCTCACCAGAGAAGTAGAAACTATATTTTAAAAGCCAAATATAGGCCAGGCATAGTAGCTCATGTCTATAATCCTAGTGCTTTGGGAGGCCAAGGTGGGAGTACCACCTGAACCTTGAATTTGAGGCTGCAGTGAGCTATGAACGGGACGCTGCTCTCCAGCCTGGTAAAGAGTGGGATATTGTCTCTGACAGAAGAGAAAGGAGGAGGAGGAGGAGGAAGAGGATGAGGACGGGAAGGGGAGAGGGGAGAGAAGAAGAGAAAAAAAGAAAGAAAGCCAAGGGGAGGGGGGAGGATGGGTAGAGGGAGAGTAAATGGTGGGGCCACACCTATGGTGCATCTTAGATGGGTTCAGGCAAAACTTACTAAATGCAGAATACAAATGTCTTCATACAGTAACTAAGAAAATGCCATGAAGGCTATGTCAAACAGTTTGATAAAAATGTTTCAGATTGTATATGAAACCAGCACATTGTACCCCTTGATTGCACTAATGTACTCAGCTATGATTCAACAATAAAAGAAAAGAAAGAAAGAAAGCCAAGTGTAAATTGAAGAACTGAAAAAGTAAACATTTAAAAATTCACAACATAGACTTAATAACACATGGACAAATGAAATGGACAAATGAAACAATCCTTTAACTTTAAGATAGCTTAGTACAAATTATCAAATCCGAAGAAATAACAGAGAAAGAATTAAGGAAGAAAGAATTAGGGGAAAAAGAACAGAGCTTCAGACACCCCTGGGAAAATATCAAGTGATCTAACATACATGTAACTGGAGTTCTAAAAGGAGAAGTGTGAAAATGGGGCATAAAAAAATATTTGACAAAATAATGGCCAGAATTTTCCCATTTTAAGTGAAAAACATTCAGCTTCAACCTTTGGCAACTCAAGGATACACAGAATAAACACAAAGAAAGTCATGCCTAGGAGCATGGCAGTCAAACCGCTGAATACCAAAGATAAAGGAAGAATCATTTTATAGTCCTGAAAGAAACATGTCAACCCAGGATCCTACATCCAGCAAAAATATTCTTCAAGAAAAAGGAAGAATAAAAAATTAAAATAACTCATTGCCAGCAGACGTGCACTATAAGAAATTATAAAGGAAGTTGTTCTAACTGAAGGAAAGAGACACTAAATAAAAGTCAAATCCTCAGGAAGGAATGAAGCTCATTAGAAACAGCAAACAACTGGCAAAAGCATAGGACTATTTACTCAACTTAATTTCTTTAGAATACATAGAACTGATTAAAGAAAAAACTACATTTTGTTAGTGATTATAAACTATGTAAATGTAATACATATAATAACTATAGCACAAATAATAGGAATGGAAATAAATGAACCTGCATAGTTAAAAAAGTTCTATGTTTCATATGAAAGAGGGCCGTATCAACTCAAAATAAACAGGGAAAAATTACAGATGAATATTGTAAACCCTATAGCAACCACTAAAATGGAATACAAAGAGATAACAGCTAAAAAGCTAAATGATTAATTAAAATGTAATTCTGTAAAATTCACACATAATCCACATATAGGGATTAATCTAATAGAGAAAAAAGTGGTCTTCTTTGAAGAAGAAATGTACCCAAAATGTTCTTGTTTCTTTCATAATTCTCAAAAAAGGGTATTGTGTCTATGAAACGAAAGTCAATAGTAATAAAGAGAAAGCAATACAAAAGAAGAAAAGATTCCATGGAGATTTAAAAGAAATAAATCATTATTGTGAGAATTAAAAACAGTCACAAAATAAAGGAACAGCAGACTGGATACTGCAGAAAACCGAAAGACAAATCGAAAACACCAAAATTAGAGGAAACAGGGAGGGTGGTGTCAATTGCAGTGTGTTGGGGATAGTATAAGAAGACAGACCTGGGAAATCTTACCTAGGAATAACGATGGTCCTGGAAAGCAGGATGGGACAGAGGGACCAGCTGAACTGGGATGCATCTCACTGTCGGTTTCACAGGGAAAACTACCTACAATGTCTTAAAATAAAAAATAATTGGGTGGCGCCTGTGGTTCAAAGGAGTAGGGCACCGGCCCCATATACCACAGGTGGTGGGTTCAACCCAGCCCTGGCCAAAAACTGCAATAAATAAATACATAAATAAATAATAATTGCTATTCACGTTTATTAAAAGTAAAAATAATTCCAAATATAACTCTTTAGTTAGAAAGTTGATAAACAATCTAAAAGATATTAACAAAAATAATCTGTATATGAAATCTCAGATTTATTAATGAAATGTAGCACTTAGAAGAGAAGAATGGAGGAAAATAAATAAATGATAAATGTCCTGCCCAAAGCAGAGACAGTCAATGCATCTTTCTTCTCTCCTTTATAAATAAGTCTATGAGATATAATTTTATTTGAACCTGACAGGAAAAACAAACTAAAAGGAAAACTTAGGCATCAATTAACTTCAGAAAATGATTTCTCCAAAACAAGAACTATTCCATCCCAAAATTTCTCTTTGAAGTTAAGAATAAAGATTAAGAAAAAACGTTAAAAGTTTTGAGTGATTGTGAGTGTTTTAACATGTGTCTCTTAATGGGTATGAGTTTAAGTTTCCAAGAAGTAATACTTCATCAATGGTCTGTAAGCATCTGAAGTACCACTAAAGAAAAAGAACAGCAACAACAATTTCTTTTTAATTTTTAAAGTGAGTACAAAGTTGGAAACTTTGTAGAAAACAAATTGGAAGAGGTTGCTCTGAAAAAAAAGATAACCTATAAAAAAGACAATTTAGTTTCAAGGAGGAAAACTAAATAAATCCCAGGAATATGATTATCTCTACTAATTATGACAAACCTGAAGAAAGTCTACACGAATAGCAAACATTCGTGGGTCTTCTTGGTCTTCCTGAAATATATGAAATTTTGCTTTATTATTTCAGAAAGTGCTGCTTCTTCATTTCCATCAATTGCTCAAATCAGAATTTACTTCATTTTCCTAACATGACTTTCTCATATGTACTTTTAGTTTTCTCTTATTTCTAATTGTATGTCTTTTTGTTGCTGCTGCTGTTACTTTTCATTGGTAGAGATTAATTTTACTTTCCTCTCATCAATAGCATATTTTGTACTTTTACGTTCTTGACAATCAATTCATAATATATCTGTCTTCTCTTTGAAAACATTTTTCATGGATCCTCTGATTTTATGTTGTAATTTGGACTGTTTAATTTTAGACCTGCTAATCAATTGTTATATTAGGATTTATTTTTATCTCATTCAGGGGTTAGTTCCAACAGTTATTAATTCCTTATAATGAGGGAAAAAAATAAATCAATCAAAACTGACCTAGAACTGACACAGATATTAAAATTGGCAGGTTAAGGACATTAAAATCATTATTTTGACTATATTCCTTATATTTAAACAGTTAAATAGAGACTTGGGAAAGGAAAAAAAACTAAATTTCCAGAAATAAAAACTATAATATGTACTATGATTTGAATGTGCCTCCTCAATTTTATGTGCTGGAAATTTAATCCCCAATGCAACAGTGTTGAGAGGTGGGGCTATTAAGAGATGATGGGTCTTGATGGCTCTGCCTTCATGAATGGATTAATGTTGTGATGAACATGTTATTTACTGTTAAAGTGGCTTGGATATAAAAGCAAATTTGACCCTCTCTTATCCCCTTGCTCTCAGCTTCCCTTGACCTTCTGCTTCCTGCCATGGGATAACACAGCATGAAGTTCCTTGCCAGACACTGGTGCCCTGTGCTTGGATTTCCCAGCCTCCAGAAACTTGAGCCAAAAAATTTTCCTTTATTATAAATTTTATACTCTCCCCAATTCTGGAGACAAAATGGACTAAGACAACGTAGGAGGAAAAAATGTTATTGAAATGGCTAGGCATAGTGGCTCACACCTATAATCCTAGCCCCTGGGAGACCAAAGCTGGAGAATCATTTGAGCTCAGGAGTTTGAGACCAGCCTGAGCAAGCGTGAGACATTGTCCCTACTGAAAATAGAAAAATGAGCCTAGTACAGTGGCACATGCCTATAGTCCCAGTTACCGGGGAGGTTGAGGTAGAAGGATCCCTTGAGCCCAGGAGTTTGAGGGTGCAGTGAGCTATTACTGATGCTACTGCACTCTAGCTAGGGTGCCAGAGTGAGACTGTTTTAAAAAATATTGTTGAATAGGATGAATGGCAGGTTAGACATCACAGAAGAAAAGATTAGTGAATGTAACATAAATTGTCAAAAATAAAACAGTAAGAATTATTAATTATGTATTTTATATATAATTTTTATAAATAAGTTTGTATATATGCATATATGTACATACAGAGAAAGAAAGAAATAAAAGTCAGCAAAATTGGAAATAAATAAACTGTCATTTTCAGATGACAAAATCTCTACATATAAAATGAAAAAACAAGCTATTAAAAAGCCCCTATTAGAACAAAAAAGGAGAATTAACCAAGGTTTGGGATACAAGTTCAATACACAGAAACAACTGTATTTTTTCAATTGCAATTGGAAATTGACATTTTAAAACAATATCATTTATAATAGCATTAAGAATACAAAATACTTAGAGATACATCTGACAAAAGATAGGAAAGACTTGTACACAAAAATCTACAAAATATTTCTGAGAAAAACTAAGGAAGACCTAAATGAAGAGGTATCTTTTATTTATGTGTTGAAAAATTTAATACTAATTTATGTGGAAGATCCTAAATCAGTTCATAGAATAAACACAATCACAATCAAAATCCCTACAGACATTTTTGGTAGAAAGTAACAAGCTGATTTTAAAGTTTGTATGGAAATACAAATGACTTGAAGTAGACAAACAACTTTGAAAATGAAAAGCAAAGTTGAAGGTTGACATTGCTTGACTTCAAGACTCATCCCACATATAGTTGCAGTAACCAAGACTGTGTGATATTGGTGTACAGATAGACAAATGTATCAATGGAGAACAATGGAACAAAAGAAGAGTCCAGAAATATACGTATACATATATAGACACATTTCAACACAGTTACAAAGACTATTCAATGGCAAAAGAATAGCTTTGTCAACAAAAGATGGTAGAAAATATGAATATGCTTATATAAAAATATGAACTTCAATCCAAGTCTTGTACCATAAACAAACCCACCAAAAACCTCAAAATGGATCATAGACCTACTTGTAAAATCTAATAATATAAAACTTTTAGAAAGATACATACAAGAAAATCTTTTTGACTGTAGAGCAAACAAGGGTTTCTTTTTTTTTTTTTTTAATTTCAGGTCAATGTGAATGTACAAACAACTAGGTTTACAATGTTTGCATTTGTTAGGTAGAGTCCCTCTTGTAGTTGTGTCCTGCACCCAAGAGATGTGCTATATGCCCCCATATTGTGCCCTTTAACACCAATCTCCCTTCCTCCTCCACTCATCCCCCTTTTTTACTCCCTCTCCCCCCAACTTGAATTGAATTGAGTTTTTCTCATATGTGGGCATGTATGAGATCGTCTGCTGGCTTCATGTTAGTACTGAGTACATTGGATAGTTGTCTATTTTAAGTTGCACACAAACTTTATGGACACCATGTATAAGATACCAAAACAATCCATTAAAAAGAAAGTATTGATAAATTGTACTTCATCAAAATTTAACGCTTACGCTCTTTAAAAGACACGATTAAGTGAACAAAAAGACAGACATAGACTGGAAAGCGCATATTTTCAAATCATTTATTATATAAAAGACTTGTATCCAGAATGTGTAATGAACTCTCAAAACTCAACAAAAAGAAAACACCCAATATAAAAAGGGGGAAGAATCTGAATAGATATTATCAACTCAGCAAAACACACAGATAGGAAATAAGCACGAGAAGATGCTCAGGGTTTTTATTCATATAAAATCAAGTTAAAGTAGCCCAGGCACTGTGACTCACGCCTATAATCCCAGCACTCTGGGAGGCCAAGGTGGGTGGATTGCTTGAGCTCAGGAGTTTGAGACCAACCTGAGCAAGAGCAAAACCCCATCTCT
This sequence comes from Perodicticus potto, assembly GCA_963574655.1. Taxonomy (NCBI): domain Eukaryota; kingdom Metazoa; phylum Chordata; class Mammalia; order Primates; family Lorisidae; genus Perodicticus; species Perodicticus potto. The sequence continues at coordinate 3,086 of CAUYRH010067605.1, read as the reverse complement.
ACTAAAAGTAGAAAGAACCAGCAGGGTGTTGTGGCAGGTGCCTGTGGTCCCAGCTCCTCGGGAGGCTAAGGTAAGAGTTTGAGGTTGCTATGAACTACGATGACAACACAGCACTCTACCTAGGATGACAGAGTGGCATTCTGTCTCAAAACACAAATAAATAAATAGCAACTTAAAATCACAAGAAACCATGTCCTAACTATTAGTATGACTAAAATTTAAAAGACCAGCCATACAAGTGTTAGCCATACAAGGGTCAGCAAAGATGTGAAGGAACTGGAGCTTTTTTTTTTTTTTTTAATAATTTTATTAAATCATAATTGTGTACATTAGTGCAATCATAGGGCAGAATGTGCTTCATATACAATCAGAAACATTTTGATTGTACTGTGAGAGATAGCCATCATCGCATTTTCTTAATCACTATATAAAGACATTGATACTCTACATTTAATAAGTTTCACCAGTACCCTACTAAGATGCACCGTAGGTGTGATCCTACTAATTGCCCTCCCTCCACCCATCCTCCCCCCTCCCCTCCCCTCCCTTTCCCTTTTTCCCTGTATTCTTGTGCTATAATTGTGTTTTAGCCTTCATATGAAAGCTATAAATTAGCTCTATATTGGGGCTGAGTACATTGGATACTTTTTCTTCCATTCTTGAGATACTTTGCTAAGAAGAATATGTTCCAGCTCCATCCATGTAAACACAAAAGAGGTAAAGTCTCCATCTTCCTTTTGAAAAGATATTTGGAGAATACTTAGAGATCTAAAAATAGATCTGCCATTCGATCCTTTAATTCCTTTATTAGGTATATATCCTGAAGACCAAAAATCACATCATAATAAAGATATCTGTACCAGAATGTTTATTGCAGCCCAATTCATAATTGCTAAGTCGTGGAAGAAGCCCAAATGCCCATTGACCCACGAAAGGATTAATAAATTGTGGTACATGTATACCATGGAATACTATGCAGCCTCAAATGCTATATTTAGAAACAAATATCAGTTAAGTGTGAGAGAAAACTTAAGATATTATTGCATATATAAGAAGTCATAACATTTATTATCCTCTATGAAATTGTGAGATTAGGTCAATGAAAGGAAAAGAGCATCCAAGATAGAGACTGCCATATGTTAAAAAAATAAAATAAGATTGCAGCGTGTCATTATAACACAAAGTGAAGGGTACTGAAAAGAAATTAAAAGATTGTCCACAGACTCAGTCTCCTGAAGAATCTCCTTCTTCAGGTCAATTTTCAGTGACGTAGAATTATATTTATTCTACCTAGCTCAAACTAAAGTTCTTTGCATAAGCATATTACTAAAATGTTATTTATTTTAAGTTTTAAAAATTCAGTTCATGTAAACCCAATTCTTGTTAAAGAAATGAATACTATAAAAACTCAACTATTTGATATAAAAAGACTAATAAGTAAAAGTTGAAATATGAAAAGAGGTGGAAGGAAGGATAAGTGGAAGTTAATAGATATTTTATGAAGCTTAAAAACCAATAAATCAAGGTATAAATATATGATTAAATCAGAAAATGAACAGAAAAAGAAAAATGATAATAGAGGTAGAGGTATGTAGGGAAATGGGAAATTTAAAGTTCTGAGGTAAAGAGTGAGTTCTAAAAGATTCTAAAGGATTGTTGAAGTCATTGAATGTAGCAAAAAAAAAAGAAAGAGAGTTTCTTTCCTGTGCATTCACATTCTCTCCTTGGTTCTGATCTAATTTTTCATATTTAAGAACCCAGCACCCAAAAGGCTTATTTCTGAAGGCTTCATTGCTAGGATCAGGAATGGTATTGGCAAAGCTCTACCTCCAGGCTGTCTTCCCTCTGAAGAGAGTTGTGTGAGGCTAATGGGGATGGGAATGGGTGAGGATTCCTGCTAACACCTGTGAGCATTGCCTAGTTCCATTCAGCAATATCCAGTGTGCCTCCCTGAGTCTATTTCTCTCATCAGGCATGGACCCTGTACAGTCAGCCTTCCATGCTGACCCTGTTCTGCAAAGGATGTCTTAATATGGCATAAAAGGGATGAGTTCTGTATCCTGACCCACAGCCTTGTAATAATTTAGCTATCTGTACATATGACTAGACAGGAAAATCAATGCTAAGGTATGAATGTCTATATCTCCTCCAAATTCATATGTTCATACATAATCTACAATGCCATAGTATTAAGGGGTGGGGTATTCAGGAGGTGATTAGGTCATGGAGGCTCTGCCTTCATGCCTTATAAGAGGGGCTTGAGGGAGGCTGTTTGCCCCTTCCACCATGTGAGGACACAGTAAGAAGGTGCCATCTACAAGGAACTGGCCCTCACCAGCTACTAAATCTGTTCATGTTTTGGTCTTAGACTTCCCAGCCATAACTATGAAAAATAAATTCTGTTGTTTATAAATTACCCAATTTATAGCACTTTTTTTTTAGCAGCCTAGACTCATTAAGACATAAATTGATACTGAGAAGTGGGATGCTGCTATAACAAATACTTAAAATTGTAGAACCAGCGATTCTGGATAATGGATAAACATTGGAAGAATTCTGAGGTGCATGCCAGAACAATCCTGTACTGCTGTGAGTGGATCACAAATAGCAATTCCAGCGAGGGTTTAAAAGAAGAGAGCTGTAGAGAAAGCCTCAATATTCTGGATAAAAGATTGTAAACGAAATCCTGATAGACAGTAAAGACATTCTGATGACATCTCAGACAGAAATGAGAAACATTTTATTGAATACTGAAGGACAGGTGATCCTTGTTATAAAATGTCAAAGAACTTGGCTGAACTATATTCATGTCTTAGTGCTTTGTGGAGGGTAGGACCTCTGAACAATGAAATAGGATATATATATATTTTTTCAATCTTTTTTTTTATTGTTGGGGATTCATTGAAGGTACAAGAAACCATGTTACACTAGTTGCATTTGTTGGATAAAGTCCCTCTTACAATTGAGTTTTGCCCCCAAAAGGTGTAGCACACACCAAAGCCCCAAGACCCCAGCAGCATTTTTATACACTAATAAAGAACTACCTAAAAAAGAAATTAAGAAAACTCTTTTGCAGCAGCACCCAA